>JAWRVF010001184.1:0-98193 GCA_036785485.1 Physcomitrellopsis africana | reverse complement strand
CCTTTGCTTTGGAGTTGATGCCTCCTTTGATTGTGAAGATGAAAGGGTATTTTGTGGTGGTTGATTTATTGTTGGGCCTTCTTTTGTCCTTTCTCCTGTACCACCACCTTTTCGTGTTTGCTTCTTATTTATTGGTTCTTCATCTTCATCTTCTACATTCCTTCCTCTCTTTACTTCCACATAGACATTTTGAAAGTCTTCATTCTCCCTTTCCTTGTCTAAAAAAGCTCTGATGCTAATTGCATCAACTAGATCATTCCATACTGTTTTCTCTCTAATGGCCTGAGCTCCTCTAATCATAGTTTCATGATTCTCAAGATATAGAGCTTCAATATTATTTTCCCAGGCTACAATTTGATAAGAATCTGCATTACTTAAATCTCTTGGCTTAGGCTTCATCATTCGATCTTCCATTAATTTTTTCATTCCACCTTTGGCAAAGTTAGTATCCAAAGGAAAATTTGTAGATGTATCTCTAATCCTTCCATCTTTGAAGGTAATGATGCCTTTCTTCATGGCATCAGCATATGATTCACAATCACTACGTTTATGATCAGAATCATCACACCAAATGCACCTCATGACATATCCCCTCTGTCCTCCAGAAGTTTGAGAGATACTTGGCTTTGTACTTCTTTTTAAAGCACTCATCTCCACTTTCAGCTCCTTCAATCCCTTCACCAATTCCTCTAGAGTGTCCTCATCCAGAGCCTTACCCTTTGAAGAGTTTGATGGTATCATTGAAAATGTCCTTGTAGTTAGTGGTGTTGAAGCTTCCATCTTTATTCCATATCCCCTAGCCTTTACCCGCTGTTGCTTTGCAATAAGACTTACTGCATCCTCCAATTGTCTCCAATTGGTACTAAAACCTCCTTCAGCTGCTCCATCTTGAAAAAATAATAGTCTATCCTCCAAAGCTTCATTTGCAGCTTGTAGAAATAACTCTGATTTTCTCACTTCAAGAATCCTCTTCTCTGTTAATGAGAGTTGTCCAAATTTCTTTTCAAATTCTCTTAACAATTCACTTAAGTCCCATATTGTTACCTGGTTGTTGTTCCACCCAATCAAGGAAATTCCTTTTGGACATCCTTTCTTCATCTTCATCAAAAAACTCATCTCGAAGCCTCTCTTCAAATTTAGCCCAAGTAATCTCAAAATTATTTTGATGAAGATGTTTCATCTTATCTCTGATCTCTGGTACAACTGCCAAGTCAAATGTCTCTATCATCTTCTCCTCTAAAATTTGATAGATTTCCATCTCACAAGTATAATTCCTTAAAAACTTTGAAATGTTCTTTCCATTGAATCTTTCATTCTTAGAAATAACAGCTTTCAAAGCTTTTGTAGCTCCTTGTCCAGCTGCATTGGCAACTTGTTGTCCCATAAACATTTGCATGGCCCTAAAGAACTCCTCTGCAAAGTTTTGACTACCTCCTTGAGCTTGACTACCACTGGTTCTATTATCCCACATCTTGCCTTAAAAATCTTGAAGCCTTAGAGCTCTCTCAGTGGAAGCACCAAATGTCGTGGTGAGAGTCTTAGCCCTAAGAAACACTGGGTCTTTTGTGCCTCTCGTTTCTTAAGTGCAAGAAGAGATTCATAAAGTCCATAAAACTGAAGATTTTACATAAAAACATACTTTATTAATCTTGCCATATTCTGCCTTTAAAAACCCGCCTTCAAATTTGCCCATAAATCCTAGGATATCATATCAATTGAAGCAAAATTTGAATACAAAGTACTTAAGAAAGTAAGGAAGCAAACCCTATAATCCTTTTGATTATAGCTCATGTGGTTAGAGAGAACCATGTTGTCAAAGAAACCCCTCCATGCTGCCTTTGATTCTAGACCCCCTTTGCTTCACACCTTCATTGCTCCTCATTATCAAAAGCCCAAGTATTGAAATTTGGTAGGCTTGTTGCTTGCTTTATGTTGTAAACATCCTCCAAATTTTGCTCCAAAACTCCTCTTGGAAATAGAGTTATAGACTCTACTCTCCTCCTTTAATTCTGTCTTCTACCAACTCTGGATCCAACTACAAATTTCCTCATAATTCTTTAACCATAACTCCAATAGCAATCAGTTTTTTACACAACTTAATAGACTCATATATCTACAAACTCCAACAAATTTTACTCGAAATGCTACTTTGATCACAAAGATATGCTCCCCCAAACTTCACTGACTTAGAAATAGACCCTTATCACTTTGAAAGAGCATAACATTTTTTTTATAAGATAAATGAGTATCAAACTTACCCTCATCTCTTTCTTAACTTGCTTAGATCACGTCTATCAAATTTCACACTCAAATTCACTCCCTAACTTCATTCATACCCAAAAAAACCCACACACACACTCTGCCCATACAAACCCCAATTCTGCTTTCACTCTATTTCTCTTTTCACCTACATCCGGTTACAATTTCACTCATAACTCTTTGCTCAAAGATCATATTGACTTAAGATTTTGATTCAAAGTAGTAAACTCAATAAGAAACACAACCCCAATAAATTTTGCCTCTAAAGTCCAAATGGTTCTCAAGAGCCGAGGCCCGAAATTTAGTAAACCTCACTGCCCTAGTCTTAAACACCTGCAACTTTGACGACTCATATCTCCCTTGATACTTAACCAAAAGACATAAAAATTATTTCTATATGTTCCTTATCTTGTCTACTACAAACCCACAAAAAATTTCCCTTAAAATCCTCTCTAAGCTTCTTCTACACACAAAAACGTCTACTGCCTATCAAAAGGAAACCCTATCTCTCCAAAAAGAACCCCTCTTCTTCTTCACGACCCCCTTCTTGTCCTCCCGCCCTGGTCTTCCTTCTTCCCTTGGTCAAAGAGACACCTCAGCCATATCTTTCCACCTCTTCAATCCTTTCTTTTGGATTAATTTGAAGGAATCTCACTTTTTGAGGTAAATTTCCATTCTACCTTCTTACTACCATTTTTTTTCTACCAACTTCTCTTCTAATTTCAGCCCACAACATTTAAGTTTAGATCTAAAATAGAAGAGAATAAAAGTAAAGTAGATCTAAGATAAAATAGAAAAAAAATCTAATAAGTAGAAAAAAACAATTAAGATTAGATTAGAGATAAAAGAGAAAGAACTACATCCTTCACTGCCAAGTCAAAGAAGCTTGTGTGGTTAAGTTCTTAGCTACTTTGGAGTTGACGTGGGTTCGAATCCACTTGACTTCACTGTAGAATTCCTTGGCTTCTTGACTTGGTACTGCTAGTGGGAATATCAGCAGGAAATTAGTAGTTTGGCCTACCTATCATCCCTGAGCTTGTGATAAATATTATAACCTTGAAGATAATGTGGTTATAACCACAACCCTTTCTCTTTTTCATCCTCTCTTCTTCTAATCTTAATCTTTTTATTTTAACACATTCCTTTATATCTTTCACACTATGTTTTAATTTACAACATGGCATGTATAGAATTCATTTGAATGCTGCAATTTCCTACTTTTTAGGAAGTGGCGCCAACTCTTGGAAAAATCCACTATAGCAGTTCCATATATAAATCTAAGTAGATTGATCTCAATGCATAAAAAAATTCATGAATAAGATAAGCGAATGAAACTTATTATCGATGCCCTCCCACAATGAAATGCCTTGACTCACTACAGCCAAAATCAAGCATCGGTTTTCAAAAAGCCTTTGTAAAGTTTAAATGTACCAAGATTGGAGCCGTAATAAATACCGTTTTTAAGATTTTGAAATGCTTTTCGGCCGTGTTGTGTGGCGATTATATAGTGAAACTAGGATTAAAATTGATTTTTCAATTAATATTCTATTATCTTAGTTCAACAAGAATTCAACATATTTTAACAAAGTTTTTATGAAAGCCTCTTAAGTTATTTTCTTCACTTAATAGCTAGTAGATAAAAATTAGTGAGTAATTTTACCTTCTAGGTTGTAATAATTTTTTTATTACCTTAGAAAGGCCATAAATTAATCAAAATATAATAAAAAGGATAAATCACTAGCATGATTGATATTAGGATTAAGTTGAGGGTAGGGTTGGGCTATAAAATCCTTAGGATAAGTTAGATTGATAACCAAGGATTGGCCGTTTGTAGGACAGGGTCGAAATTAGACCTTTGGCTACTAAAACGGCTGCCTAGGGCAAATCAAGAGTCTTTTGGCAGATCTAAAGATGGGATTAGAGAGAAGATCTAAAAGATTTTGCATAAAAATTGATTGGAAGTGATTTGGATAAGAAATGACTTTGTAATAGCTTTGCTAAGTTAGGATTGTTTTCAGCAACTTGGGATCTTATAAAATAAAATAGGGTTGATGTTTTAGACAATTTCAAAAGTTTTGTAGTAGATCCACAGCTAAAAACTTGTAGGTTTTTGGATATTGTTGTTGCTAATGTGTGCTATGAATTTGAGCTGAATTTAATAATTTAGTTGTACGTAATTGAGGTTTAAGTGGGTCAAGGTCTCGGAAATTAAGTTTTGAGGATCAGTTAGGGTTTTTAAGATCTTGAGCAATCTGCTAGTTGGATTGGAGTGAAATTTATGAATGTGGATAGTAGACTTGTTTTCCTTTTAAAATTGAGAAACAATTAAACGATGTAAAGAGCTTTAGATCTTTGGAATAATGTAGTCGAGATTGGAGAAGGAGCAGTAGTCTCCATTGTAAGTTATGGATTTTTTTCTTCTTTTTATAAAGTTAGATCTTCTTCAAATTTAATAGGCTTGTTTTCAACTTAATTAATAAGGTATGTGCAAAATTTCAATCAAGATCAACGGTTTATTTGGTAGTTATTGAGATTTTAAAACTACCTTAGGATTTTCTTAGGGTTTGGGTAGGATTCAATTAGGATTTAATTACGATTTATTTTAGGATTTGACCAAGGTTGATTAGAATTTAATTAGGATTTATTTTTGGATTTAATTAAGATTTGATTAAGAATTATTTAGAGATTGATTAGAAAAGTAAGGGGCCCAGTTATTTGTTGCGTATTTTATTTTTATTTTCCTGTAGGGTGTTTTTTAAAGGCAAAGCAAGGCTTTCTGCTTGTCACGACATAATTTGGTGAACCCGACATATAAAGCTTGAGGTAGAAGATTATTGGGATTTTTTTGATTTATTTGACTTATGGAGAAAGAAGGCAAGAGAGCTGAAGGAGGAATTATGGATGGTACATCAATTGGAGTTCCTAGTGGAGTTGCAAGTGGAGCAACAAGTGGAGGTAGCAAAGGAGGACAAGATGGCAAGAGGGTTGATTTTAAAGCTTTTTGAAGCTTTGAGCTTTGGAAAATATCTTAGAGAACAAAAATAGCATTTGAATTATCATGGAATATTATATGGCTTTATAGACATCTCAAAGTATTTTGAAGTATCAGAAGTTATTTATTGGAGCATTTCAAGGCACATTTTTGAACATTGTAGAACAAAATGGAAAGTGTTTCATTAAAGTCTTTGGATAGGTTGAATATTTTTGATGGATCAAATATTAATGAGTTTTTTAAGGCTTTTTGTATATTCATGGAGGAGCAACAAAATATGCAAGCAATTGAAAGGGATATCAACATCACTAAGTTTTTACAAGTTTATACATGTGAAATAGAGATATGCCAAATCCCTGAGGCAATGATGATTTCAAGCTTCTATTTGGCTATTAAACCTAGGATTCATAAAAAAGTGAAGATATTACTTGAAGGGGATGTGGAAACATGGTCAAAATTTCAAGAACTTTTGAAAGAAGAATTTATAAATACAAATGAGGATAGGATTACCAAGCGAAAGTTTTTAGATTAGATAGAATTACAATCAAGCATGCATATGGATCTTTATGAATTCTTAAAAGAATTTGAAAAGAGATTTTATCAACTCTCATCCTCAAAGAGACGGTCATTGGATGCTATTAAAATAGAATTATTTTTAAATGGTCTTAATGATGCCTTGGGAGACAAGCTTTTCATACTTCTTATAGATGAGTCTACGGAGAGTGGTTGTACCAATAATTGGGAAAAGTTGAAAGAAGCAGTGATTGTTTTAGCAAAGCAACAAAAGGCACAAGCTGAAAGAGTTGCAGTATGGCCTAAGAAATCTTCTACTTTAGCTTCTATATTATCTTTATTAATACAAGGGATTAATCTTGAAAAAAGAAAAATAGAAGAGTAATTGGAAGACTTCAAAGAAGGAGCCAATTCTTTGCAAATGAAGGAAATTGGGTCTTATACCAAAAGTGGTGAAGGAAAGAATAAAGATTTTATTCAAGCTATCAGTATGGAAGGCAAAGATATCCAAAAATTTGAAGGCAATATGGAGCTCAAGGATTTAGACACTAATAACAATGTGGATAGAAGCTATGGCTATTCTACATTGAATAAGTTTATGTAAGTGGGTGATGGCAATTTGGATGGAATATCTCTTAATGATAAAAAGATATTTTCTATATTTGAAGGAGGTGAGGATGTTTTGGCTAATATTTTGGATTATGTTGAAGAATTTAAAGTTGAATCTTTACATGAGATGGATTATGGATCTATTCAAGGTTATAATCATAAAGATTGTATAAATTCACAACATTATGATGTAAGAAGTGATGGAATTATGCATAAATATGATGATGAAAGTCAAACTACATATGGCTATGAGACCACATATGGATTGGATGAAAGAAGTTTTGAATTTTCACACGATCATTATAGAGGGGGTTATGAAATTACACAAGATTATGATACTAAATATGGTGGTGAAACCACAAAGAATTATGGCGCAAGTTGTGAGACTTTTCAAGAGCATGAGATTTCAGAAGGCCATGAAATTTTCCAATGTTATGAAGTAATACAATGCTTTGAGATAAAACCAGGTTATGATGTTTCACAAGGATGCATTCAACAAGAAATGAAGGATGTTTTGCAAGGATACATTCAAGAAGAAATGATAGATGTTTCACAAAATTATGTGGCAAAAGAAGATTATGGTATCAAAGTGTGGAATTCAAAGGTTGAAAATCTTAAAATCTTCATATATAAAGATATTGGCAGTGGATTTAAAGATTATATGGACATCTTAAATGGAGGTTGGAATAAAAAGAACAAGATAAAAGATGCAAGCAAGATGTATGTGGCTATGTGGATAAGATTTCAATTAAATCTTTTTATTTTCAAAATCTATACTTTGCCAATGGTTTGGTCATGTGCGAAAGAAGATATTTCCAACCTACTTGTACATGTGGAATAAATGGAAATATTGGTATTGGTAAAAGGGATAATTGACTATAGAATATTGGCACATACCGGAGGATGCGTAGGTTTACAGGAAGTAGATGTCGTGTTGTGACATGATTATATGGTGAAACTATGACAAAAAATGATTTTTCAATTAATACTCTATTATCTTAGTTCAACAAGAATTCAATATATTTTAACAAGGTTTTGATGAAAGCCTCTTAGTTTATTTTCTTCACTTAATAGCTAGTAGATAAGAATTAGTTAGTAATTTTACCTTCTAGGTTATAGTAATTCTTTTACTGCCTTAGAAAGGCCATAAAATAGTAAAAATATAATAAAAAGGATAAATTATTAGCATGATTGATATAAAGATTAAGTTGAGGATAGGGTCGGGCTATCAAATCCCTAGGATAGGTTAGATTGGTTTCCAAGGATTAGCCGTTTGTAGGACAGGGTCAAAATCAGACCTTTGGCTACTAAAACGGCCGCCTAGGGCAAATCAAGAGTCTTTTGGCAGATCGAAAGATGGGATTAGATAGAAGACTTAAGAGATTTTGCATAGGAGTTGATTTCGAGTGATTTGGATAAGAAATGACTTTGCAATAGCTTTGCAAAGTCAAGGTTGATTTCGGCAACTTGGAATTTTGTGAAATAAAATAGGGTTGATGTTTTAGGCAATTTCAAAAGTTTTGTAGCAGATCCACAGCTAAAAATTTGTGGATTTTTGGATATTATTGTTGTTAATGTGTGCTATGAATTTGAGCTAAATATAATAATATAGTTCTATGTAATTAAGGTTTAAGTGGGTCAAGGTCTTGGAAATTAAGTTTTTAGGGTCAGTTAGGATTTTTGAGATCTTGAGCAATTTTCCAGTTAGATTGGAGTGAAATTTATGTATGTGGATAGTAGACTTGTTTTTCTATGCACATATAAAATTTGAGAGCAATTAAACGATGTAAAAGAGAGATTTATATACTGGAATATTAGCATCAAGATTGGAGAAGGAGGCCGGCCGTCACCCATGCAAATTTATGGATTTTTCTTCTTTTTGTAGAGTTAGATCTTCTTCAAACTTAATGTGCTTGTTTTTAACTTAATTAATAAGATGTGTGCAAAATTTCAATCAAAATCAATAGTTTATTTGGTAGTTATTGAGGTTCTAAAATTGCCATAGGAATTTCTTAGGATTTGGTTAAGATTCGACTAAGGTTAGTTAAGATTTGTTTTAGGATTTGTTAGGGTTGATTAAGGTTTATTAGGATTTGTTTTAGGATTTTTTTGAATTTAATCAAGGTTGATTAGGGTTTAATTAAGATATGATTAAAGACTATTTAGAGATTGATTAGAAAAGTTAGGACTAGTTATTGTTGCGTATTTTCCTTTTATTTCGCACAGCCAGGTGCCCGGAGCATTTTCAAGCAAGACTTCACAACATACGACACCGCTACAGGTCTCCATTCAAGCTTATCCTTACATGTTAATCGAGTGAGTGGAGCAACAACTTGAGAATAATTCTTGATGGAGATCCGATAGAAGTTAACAAAGCTGAGAGAACATTGTACGTCTCTAACCGTCTTTGGAACTTTCCATGACACAATTGCTTCCACCTTCTTGGGATCCATCTTCAAGCCTTCCGTAGTTGCAACAAACCCTAAAAACTCCATCTCAGTTTGGTGAAATAAGCACTTCTCCAACTTGGCGTAGAGTCCTCGCTCCCGTAGTTTTTCGAGTATCAAATGAACGTGCTTCTTATGCTCTTCTTTGTTCTTAGAAAATATCAAGATATCATCCAGATAGATGACAACAAAATTGTCTAGATATTCTCAAAAAATATCGTTCATCATGTGTTGAAAGACCGCCAGAGCATTGATAAGACCAAATGGCATGACATTATACTCAAAATGACCATACCTTGTATAAAAAGTTGTCTTCCATTCGTCTCCTTCTTTGATTTGCACAAGGTTGTAAGCTCTCCTTAGATCAATCTTTGTAAAGATCTTTGCACATCCAAGTTGTTCCAGAAGACTAGAGATCAAAGAAAATAGATAGCGATTCTTCTTTGTCACCTTGTTGAGACCTCGATAGTCCATGCACATCCGTAGTGAGCCATCTTTCTTCTTCACAAATAAGATTGGTGCCCTAGTTGGCGACTTTGAAAGACAAATGAAGTTCTTGGCTAGGTTCTCGCCAATGTATTTCCATAACTCAGCCAACTCCGTCTGCAATAAGTTGTAGATTGGGCCAAAAGGCGGTTGTACTCCATCTTATAATTCTATGGCACAATCATATGGTCAATGTTCTAGTAGCATGTCACCATTCTTTTTTTGGAATACGTTTTGAAAATCCTTGTATTGTTCCAGTATACCTGCTATTGAAATCTGCTCTCCACTAGTTGGAATCACATAAATGACCAATGATGTGCCTTCCTTGCACAATCTTATAAACGTTCTTGCTCCAATGAACAAGGATTTTTTGGTTTAGGGTCTTCTTCCAAGCTTGTCCTTAGGTTGTTTTATGGAAAATGTTATTCTCCGCAACCTCCAATCTATGGATGGATTATATTTTTTCAACCAAGAAAGACCAAGAATGACAGGATTTCACGGGATATTAATAATATTGAAAATAATATAATTACTATGGTCTTTAAACGTCACCTCTATAGGTTCTAATTCATGGGTGACACTACCAGATAATAAGGGTTGTCCATCTATTACTTCTACGTGAACAGGTTTGCATTTCTGTACTAGAGGAATTTTGTGACGCTTAGCAAATTCTTGGTCTAAGAAACAAGCAGATGCTCTTGAATCTAATAAGGCTAAGGTTTTTAGTTTTTGAGGATCAAAAGACAAAGGAATTATAAAACAATGGGTAGGTTGAGTAGAAAGAGAGGAACTTGGTTTTGATTTGTCCAGCCGCATGATTCCTATTGTGGCTGGGCATCCTCATTTTCCTGAACAAAGGCACTTATTCTCACATGTCAGATCCATTTTGCTTCTTTGGACAGTTTCCAACTCTATGGCCTTCTCCACCGCAATAAAAGCACAAACCTTTCTCCACACGCTTACTTCTTTCTTCTAAAGTATGATTCACACGCATCAATAATCAGATGTCCTTCGTCTGGATGAGCAACTTAGGCTATCATTGAATATAATCACACCACGACGACCTGGTTTTTAGAGCGCCATTATCCTATGCGAGGTCAAATAGGGTGGTTATCAGACTTCATAAATATTTAATGGCCTTCATGAGCTGCTTAGATCGTGAGATAACAACAAATCTTTCACGTCGTCCCTTTAGATCCCAATAGAATTGACTCATCAATGCTTCTTCATTCCAGTTGATGTCGCATACTAATTGCCTAAAATCCGATGCATAGACTGATGCAGAGCGAGTCTCTTGTTGTAGCGATCAAATTTTTATTTATAACCCACCGAGCCTTGTCATACTTGCCAAATGCTTCCGCAAATACCTCCAAAAAAGTCTCAAAGTTGTTCAAAATCGGTGATCTTTTTTCAAATAAAGGAGTAAACCATGATAGAGCTTGTCCCATAAACAAAGTTCCAACCAATCCAATGCATAATTCCTCTATCAGATAACGTTTGGATTGTAGAGCTGTTATTAACTTGATTTGATTGACGAAACCTTGAAACTTGGAATGTGTGCCATCAAACTTGTTTGGAAGGCTAATTCAAGGTCTTCATCATGAAGCAACGACTCGCTGAACCACAAATAAAGTCGCTTTTTCCCGGTGCGGTTTTCTGAGATTGATGGTGCCCTAGATTATGCTATTCGATACCCATCATTACGATACCTTATCTCCTACTTCCATCAACAGTTCTTCACTTTCCACCAGTAAGAAAGATTCATAATGGCGTCCATCTTGGTCTCTAAACTTTCACTCATATTAATGTCTTCACTTCCAATCATTCTAAGAGAAAAGAAGTAATTGTTTTTATGAGGAAATATTGGTTTAGAAGAGGATACTCCGCAACCTCTAAAATGCCTTAAGATCTTCAAGAAGAGGGGTAATCCACTCTCTCCAAGAAAAATAAGACTCCAATATTATAATGGAAAAGATATCAGTTTAGAGGAAGGTAATCCGCAGCCTTTAAAATACTAGTGTACCTTTAAGAAGAGGGATAATCTACACTCCAACAAGAAGGAACTAGCTTTGATATCTAAGATGAGAGCAGTCTCGACAAACTGTCACGGACGTAGAACACGAACAAGAAATCCAAACAAAGAGTTCAAGAAAAACTGATAAGAGCTAGATTATATCAGATGAATACAAGAACAACACCAGAGAAGTGAGCTAAAGCTCCAAAAGATGTGTTGTTGAGACTGAAGAATTCTTCAGCCTTGACTCCAATGTATACTCCTACCTAGGAAGCTTCTCAAATAACTTCCACTAATTAGGAAGCTTCTTAAGTAACTTTTGTCAATTAGAAAGCTTCTTAAGCAACTTCTACTAATTAGAAAACTTCTCAAGCAATATTTGCTATTTAGGAAGTTTTTTAAGTAGCTTCTATCAACTAAAAAGCTTCTCTACCAACTTGGAGATGCTAGAAGGTCTTGGAGAGTTTTAGGATCCTTCTAGAATGTTCTAGAAGGTTCTAACAAGTATGTCTTTGACACCCCTATATAGAATACTTTTATAAAGTCTAGATATACCAAGATTGGAGCTATGATAAATGCTATCATGAGGTTTTGAAATACCTTCTTCACTTAAGGCCCTCATTTCAACTTGTCTTTGCATGTCAATCAAGTAAGAGGGGCAACAACTTAAGAGTAATTTTTGATGAAGATCCAATAGAAGTTAACAAATCTAAAAAAAAGCATTGTACGTCTCTTGTAGTCTTTGAAATGGCCTACTATATATTACCTCTATTTTATTAGGATCTATTATCAAATCTTTAATAAATACAATATATCCTTAAAATTATATCTTTGATTGATAAAATATATATTTATTTGATTTGGTATACAAACTTGTACCTTGTAGCTTTTATAATATTAACTTTACATGCTCTTCATGTTCATCTAGATTTTTTGAATACATTAAGATATCATCAAGATAGATCAACACAAACTTATCTAGATGCTTTAAAAAAAAAATCATTCATTAAATATTGGAAGATAGTTGGTATATTTGTTAATCCAAAAGGCATGATATTATATTCAAAATGTCCATATTTTATTCAAAATTTGGTCTTCCATTCATCTCTTTCTTTGATTTGTACTAAGTTGTATACTCTATGAAGATCTATTTTCATATAGATCTTGGCTTGGCCAAATTGTTCTAAAAGTCATGAGATTAACGATAATAGATAATAATTTTTTATTGTTATCTTATTTAATTCTTGATGATCAATATACATATACAAGGAACCAACTTTTTTTTTAGAAAGAATATAGGTGTATCTATTAGAGACTTTGAGTGTCTGATGAAGTTCTTTACAAAATTTTTAACAATTTAATCTTTTAATGTTGAGAATTCATTTTAAAAAAGATTTTAAATTGGGCCAAAAGATGATTACATTCTTTTTTGAAGATCTACGGTACAATTGGATGGACAATGTTTTAATAATATATTAGTATTTTTCTTTTAAAAAATATCTTAAAAATTACTATACTATTTTAGAATAATTACTGACAAAATTATACCTTTTTTAATTAAAGTCGTATAAATAACAAATGATGTACCTTCTTTGGCCAATCTTATAAAGGCCCTAGCTTCAACAAATAAAGGTTTACCAACTCATGACTTTTTATGAAGTTTTCTTTTAGGGATTTCTATCAAAAATATTATTCTTTGTAACCTTTAATCTATAGATGGATTATAATTTTCTTACCAAGAAAGTCCAAGAATAATAGAATTTGAAGGAGTCTTAATAACATTGAATACAATTTGATTACTATGGTTTTTAAATGACACTTTTATAGGCATTGTTTTATGGATGATACTACCAGAGGATAAAGATCTTCCATCTATTACTTCTACATAAAAAAGTTAGGATTTTTGTACTAAAGAAATTTTATGAAGCTTTGCAAATATTTAATCTAAAAAACAAGCAAGTGCTCTTGAATCCAATAAGGTGATTGCCTAGAGCTTCTTAGGGCCAAAACACAAAAAAATTATAAAGCAATGAGTATGCTAAGTAGAAAGAGAAGAACCTGAATAATTTTGCAATGTTGAATTGCTTTGCTACACAATTTCTACTATGGCTAAATATCTTCATTTTCTTGAACAATTATACTCTTAGTTTTGATAATGCATTAATTTTGTTATTTCAAACAATTGCCAACCTTGTGGCCTTCTTTGCCATAATACAAGTAGAGATCTTCTTCCATCCAATGCTTCTTTTTTATGGATTAAGAGATTTAAAACATACTGCATCAAGCTATATATCTTTTACTTCTGAATATGAATTTAGAATGCTTATCAATGTAACAAGAGTGTATCGGATTGCATATAATTTTATTGAAGTCCATGAACGTTGATCTTAACAACATTGAAACAATTAATTATTATATTTTATAATTTAGTTAATAGCTTTATTAAGCAGTTGTAGATTTCAAAGTGATAATAATAAATCCTTCACATTGTTTTTTATCACCAATAGAATTGATTCATCAAGGGTTTTCCGTCCCAATTGATGTTGTATACTAGTTGTTTAAAATTGGATGCATAGATTGATGTAAAGCATGCCTTTTGTTGCAATGCTTGGATCTTAATTGTGGCCTAACGAGCCTTATCATGTTCTCCAAATGCTTCCGCAAATGCTTCTATAAAAACTTCAAAGTTGCTTAAAATTAATGATTTCATTTCAAAGAAAGAAATAAATTATAATAATACTTGGCTCATAAATAAAGTGCCAATCAATCCAACTCGTGATTCTTCTATGAAATAAGTATAAAGTTATAGAACCATTATCAATAGAATTTGGTTAATAAATCCTTGGAACTTTGAACGTAGTTGTGTAGCATGAATTTCAATTTGAAAATACACTGGGTACTTAACTGTGGAGAATTTACTTGTAACTTATTGGCAAGACTCTAATAGGTGATTTATCCTTAATAAAAATAAAAAAAAAACAAATAATATAATAATATTACCAAAAAAATTATATTCGTAAAACCTCTTGTATTTAAATAGATTTGTAGAAAAGGCTCAAATTACAACAAAAACCTTCAACAGCTTATTCATGCACAAATATTTATTTCTTTCCAAACTTTAGAATTCAATAATTTTTAATTCAACTATTAAATTTCTATAAAAATATTTCAAAGTATAAATAATATTCTTAAGTTTTATTATAAAACAAGAATCAATCATAGATTTGCTTTTAATTATCGGATATCTTAAAAATCCTAATAGGTGCTTAAAACCCTAATTCAGAGACACTTAAGCACTATTTTCTTCATATCTCACAAATCCAAAATTTTAATACTACAAATTTTTTATACATAGTCTAATGACATGCATATATACATTTTTAAAAGTTTTGAATTAAAAATTTATCAAATTGCTTAAGATATAGTTCAAAACATAACCACTAGTTAAATAAGATCACTTATTGCTTTCTTAGATGATATTCTAATAAAAAGGTATATAGAAGAAAAAATAGAAGATATTTATAGATTAGAAGGGATATTATAAGTTTATATTTAGTCATACTTTGGATTGTGATAAGATTTTATCATGGCTTGAAGAAATACACTTGACCTTATTAGGAATTAAATCAATCTTTGGTATTCGAGAGGTTATTATTGTAGGGCATTTATATGGATGGTTTAGTTGTAAACTAGACCTTATTAAAGTGGATGCCATACAATGGATGAAGAAAGTTTGTAGCTCACAAATAGAAGTGCAAAGATTTTTTGGAGCTTGTATATTTTATTATGTATAGATTCCACATTATGTACATATAGTAGATCCTCTCTATAGTCTACTACAAAAAAGGAAGAGGTTTAAATATGAGAAGATACATATAGAAGTAATGCAAAGGTTGAAGCAATCATTTTTTTTTACACTTGTATTACGTAAAGTAAATTATGATAATAAAAAATCGGTAATACTTACAGTTGATACTATTCCAATAGCTATTGGTTCAACTGGGGCATGACGATGAAGAAGGGAATCGATTCGTCATATGATTTGGAGCTAATGTATTAAGTAAAAGACAAAGGTGCTATCCACTAGTAAAACAAGAATTATAGAAGGGAGTGATAGCTATGAAAGTTGAAAGAGTTTACTTAATCAGAGCATTAGTGATAGTCGAGACAAATTATTTGCTACTATAAAAAATGATCACCAATTGTAATATCCTTGATATTATTATGTTGAGGTGAATTATATATATTAAGTCTTTAAATTCTAAATTCAAGTATATAGCAGGCAAAAATAATCTAGTGGCAAATATGCTATCTCCAGCTAGATATGAACAGAGAGTCGATTTGATTGATGATACCAAAGATGTAGGTACTACCTTTTATTCTACCTTGTCTTTAATTGGATTCAAAAGTACTTAGATCTTTTAGAAAGTTCACTTCAAGTTCTATCACCATCCAAAAATTCAGCTCCAAACTTGCTTTGGTTTGGAAGATGTTGCTCCTCAAAGTTGATGTCTGAATTTTTCTTATTGTAGACCTCTTTTTACAAAAATGGCTGCTACTACATCATCTTTGATTGTCCATGAACAAGCCTTAGCTTTTCAAAAATCAAACTTTAGAGCACTTCTTCTCTAATAAGTTTTATGTTCAAACTCTTCTTGACGCTCCAAATCTTGTCTTCTAAAGACACAACTCTAAGTCAAAGGGGCAATAGATACCTTGTCACTAAAATAGTTGCCACTGCCTTGTCTTTGATTTCCTATGAATAAGCCTTAGTTTTAAAAAACCAGAGTTTAGTACGCTTCTTTTCCAATAAGTTTTACCTTCAAACTCTTCCTGATGCTCCATTTCTCGTCCTCCAAAGTCACAACTCCAAGTTAAAAGGAGAGCAGACATCTTATCGCTAAAATAGCTACCACTGCCTTGTCCATGATCCAAATGGCACGTGCAATATGTCTTTGAAATAAAAACAAAAAGTCCTACCACCTTCTAAAAATTCAAGTCTTAATTCTACTCTTAATAGAAGTTATGTACAAATGAAATATAGCCCGACTTAGGAAAGAAGAATCCACACTTCAAGGGGAAATTTTTCAAGGGCTTTGCCATTAAAAGATGAGAGAGAGCAAAAATGGCCACCCAAGTATGAGGATAAAATTAACTTCTCAACCCAAATTATAAGGTGGCCTTAATTAAGAGTTGAGCATGCTAACAAGTCAACTGGGATGGAATGATGTTTATTTCAAGCAAATTGGGCGAAAAGCCTACAACTATCTTTTATAAGGTGAATACTTATAGAAGCGATATCGTATTGTAATTGCTTACAATATGTAAAATCCACTCAAAATACATAATATATTTATAAGTTTAGATATATGGTAGAATGGTTAATAAAATAACTTAAAGAAGGTTGGTATAAGAAAATTTATTTTAAATTTTTACTTAATTTGGTTCTGGATTTTAATTTATATAGAACTTAAATATTTAGTATAAAGCCTTGAAATGCAATAGGAGTCCAAAGAAGAATAATTAAACTACTAAGAGGCCTATTTGGAAGGATGAAGACAAAGTGAGGATGAGTGAAGACAAGGGGTGAAGTTCTTCATTCCTATTAGTCAATGGTCATGCCCAATAGGCTTTGAGGAGGCTGCTCACAACAAGAACAAGGATTTTGGCAACTTCAAGGAGGCCATTAGACAATCAAAGACTAGTGTTAGAAAGCTTGTTTTTTATACTATAATTTTGGTATAAGAATTAAAGGATTTGGAGTTTTTATGAGGAAAGAGTAGGCACTTGAAGTTAAGATGTATAAATAGTACCTACTCTCACTCTTTTGAGGATTCGAGGAGTTGTATGTAATCTTTTGGAGATTGGGAGGTGCGGCTAGAGAGGCGATTTCAAGTTCTATACTTGATGTGGAAGAATATCTACATTTGGAGTTTTAAAGAAGGAAATATTAGGAGTCAAAGACAACTAATCAAATTCCAAGGTAGTAAGTAGATTGTTTTATTGATAGTGATGGGATTTGCCATATCTTATGTTTCTGGATGAATTTGTATTTCAAACTTTCTAAAAAGGTATATTATTATGCTAAAAAGCTATATATCAAAGTTTCATAGTATTTAGAATCTTAGATTGTGAGATATTAAGAATTTAGAACACAAGTGTTTGTAAACAAGGATTTGAAGCTATTGCTAGTATTTTGAGGATATCTAAAGATTGATAATGAATCAATAGTTGAAATTTGTGGTGATAGTTTTCAAGAATAGATCAATATTTCATATAAATTTAAACTAGATTTGGATAGTTAGATTAAAAGTTTTGTATTGTTGAAGTTTGAATATAATTTCCTTTCTACGAGAGAATGAGGGTTTTGTGCATCTCTCTTCTCATATAGGACTTGTGCGTCTCCCTTCCTATAATGACTATATTAGCTGCTAGTCTTCCTATTTTATATTAGTATATAAACCAAGTTCATCCACCCTTAATTGCGTTTAGTAGTTAGGTGGATTTATTTCACTTACATGTAGGTAAGATAGTTCTTAATAGTTATGTTTACATATTTATTTGTATTAATAATTTTATTTTATTTTATTTTATTTTTATGCAAATCATCACACACAAGTCATCTTATTCAACTCCAAGCAATGGACTTTTATTTTGTATTAATTGTCAAAATATTTAGTTATTAGGTCAACCCTCATTAAAGGCTAAAATAATATCTTTAGACCCTTTATCTCTAATTTTAGTATATATATTCTATTATTACATCTTAAGAGCTTTCCATAGACATAAAATTTATCTAAAACAGTTAAGAATTACAAAAGTTATGAGACCTCAAAGTTTTGTGGTATTCATTCATCCATTTCTTTTCATCCAATTTATTATTTTTCATTCATCCTATAATATTCATTCATTTCAAGTTTATTCATCCAAAATCTTCATCTAATATATAATATCATCCATCTATCATTGTCATCCTTCCATCATCCATCTGACCAACCATCATCCATTCATCTACTAGTACATTCATCCAACTTCAACCACACTTATAATTTATCTCCAAAAAAAATTAGAATTATGAATCCAGACTTTGAAAATTCTTAACTAATTCAATTCAATTCGGATTTGAACGTGCCATATACCATTAGAAAGTTGATCTAATGTACTATATGGAAAAAATATCAAACTCATATAATAGACTCACCTCGCTCCATCGGCCTTGCTCTAGCCGTAGCAAAATCCAGCCTTCTGGCTTCTAGAATTCCTTGACACCATTGCACCCAGAGTGTAGAACTGTTACATCACCCTACTTCTCGTGCATGTTGTTATCTGAGTACCTCACTGGACTACTTGAGCTTCTGCATCACCATTGTCATACTACATGTTGTCTTGTTCAGGAATACATCGAGCACCTGGCTGTAGAAGGTAAAGTTGTATTTGCAAATAATCAAGACACCCTAATAGGTTTCACCCATATATGAAGAATATAATTCAAAGTTCAATTCAAAAGTATTTAAAAACACTCCTCTTAGTAACATCAACCATATATATATATATATATATATATCCCAATAGCCTTGTTTCTTTTATAATTAAGCAATTTTTATTTTTCTTTGCAAGCCCTAATCCTAATTAGTGAGCTTTGACAAGCTATAACTTTTAATCCAACTGTCCACTTAGTGTGAAATTTTGCACACAAATGCTAGTATAAGCCTTCTACATGCTTTAAAAAATTCAACCCAATCCAACTTACAGATTGTAAGAAAATACCCAAAAACCGCATTGATGACACTTGGCCACCAACTTGAAAATTGATGCAAAAAATCTAGTGGTGATTTCTCCTTCTTCTGCTATTAACTTTAGCTTAAACTTGATATTTAGCTTGATCTTTGAGTCTTCTATCACCATGCCAAAATTCACGTTGATCCAATTTGTAGATCTTTAGTTATCATAGAAATCCTACCCAATCCTAAACTGCCAACTTCCGACAATCCTTTGTATCAAAGCCCAAATATCTCCTGATTGCATTATTAGATTAATACAAAATTTTGTTCATACTTAGCACACCCAACAATCCAGATAATATCAAATTTTGAACCATAGATGCTATACAGATTGCACAAATCACTCAAGAATGCAAGCCATCATTGTCTTATATAAAATCCAAATCACCAATACAAACCCTGACTTTGAACAATAATTGCAAAGTCATCCAAAATCCTATGGCAACACGCTTAATGCTCCTAGAACAAGCTTCAAGCTAGCTATCTAATTCAAAAACTTGATCTGAAAAATCCTTGTACTTTATCCTAGGTGGCCGTTTTTGTGGCCAAAGGTGTGGTTTCGACTCTGTCTTATAAATGGCCAACCCTCCGGTATCAATCCAATCTATCCTAAGGATTCAATAGCCTGATCCTACCCTCAACTTAATTCTAGTATCAATCATGCTAGTAATTTTTTTTTTTACTATATTTTTATCATTTTATGGCCTTTTTAAGGCAGTAAAAGAATTATTATAGCCTAGAAGATAAAATTACTAATAAATTCTTATCTATTAGCTATTAAGTGAAAAAAATAAACTAAGAGGCTTTCATAAAAACCTTGTTAAAATATGTTGAATTCTTATTGAACTAAGATAATAGAATATTAATTGAAAAATTATTTTTAGTCATAGTTTCACCATATAATTGTGTCACAACACGACACCATCTTTCTCTACCAAGCTCTTAATCTCATCATTTCGTGCTCGAAAAAGCAACACCTTACAGATCCGACATGTGATGTCGAATTTGCATAATCCTTGTTGACATTTTCAACAATGTCTTGTCTTCAATGTAGCCTCTTACACCAACCTCGTAGTGTATGATGGAGTGCACAGCTGCAGAGACTCCCTTCAATCGTAGTCGTCCCTCAATTGTCGATTTCTCACCACTTCGACAAGGTTACATTCTTCACGGCTTCTGAACTGTCCTTCACTGCTACTTCTTGCTTATAACAACCCATCCAATTTGTGCTGCGAGCTACCCAAATTATGTGTCGTACTTCAGATTAATCCTGATTTAGTATTCATCCCCTAATTTAGTAACTCGTATTCACGGATCTATTGTTCTTCCACACTTCCTAATTCCCTCTTTCTTCTCTCTTGCCTTCTCGCTAACTCTCTTCTTGTCTTCTACACATACACAGCCACCACATCTCCCCGTGCTCCGTCTTTCACTACACTGACTGGCATCCTCATCTATTATCCTTGGCCTTTGTCTGTAAAAAAATATATCTAGAATCCTCTTCCTGCCGTCCGTCTCTTGCCGCACTCAAGTTAACCCTAATCTCTTATTGCATAAGGGTCTTGCCCTGCATACATTCCTTATCGGTGACATGGTCAACGGTCACCGGGACCTACTTCTAGGTACTTGCAAATTTTTTTTTTTTTTTTTTTTTTTTTTTTTTTTTGAAGTCTCAAACTCATATTTATGGAAGATCGCAAGGGCTTAATGTAGGGCCCTTCCCTACCTCATTTCCATACAAAAATATTAATTCCAAATAATTACTATTTTAAATAATTTTTTTTTATTTCTAATTATTTCCAAGTCCCTATTTTTCTTCCCTACTACTATCTTTACTAATTATTCCTACTACTCTCTAATTTACATGTATAACTCTAAATTTTTTAATTTTTCTAATTTTTCTAAATTTTTTAAGGTAACTAATGTGAGGCAATGAATTTTTAATTCACATAATAGAACTAATAATTTTACATTTTTGACTTCACCATGGTGTTTAAAAACATCCTATTAGCCTAAGAACCTTGTATGGCCTTCAAATCTTGCTCCATTTCTTCATAATGGCTCCTAAGGTGGTAAAACTTATTTTTATCAAAGTTTTCAAAATTTCTCTAAAAATTCTTAATAAATTCTAAATAAATTCTAAATAAATTCTAAAAACCTTTACAATATTTCTTAGATGATAATATCAATTTAAAGCTATTTTATTTTACCTTAGAAATTTTTTATAATAATAAAATCAATTTAAATCAACTTAAAATCCTATTTTCTATAAAAATAATCAAAAACACATGAGATTTCTTTTTCATGCTTCTTCTACCTACTAAGTAATATTTATAGGTTTTTAATGAGTAATACATATAGATAGAAGGCAAATGTAGAAATTGATCTCAATAACTAACTCTTAATACTTAATAAAAAGTAAATTTACTAAATCAACTAAAATAATTGCTTCCAAGGCTTATTAAGACTCCATATTTGTAACTTTTTTTCTAATAAGACTTCTATATTTAGAAATACTTCTAAATACTAATAAATACTTAAATAGTCAAATGACTTTTTAACCATAGTATTTATATAACTAAATGACTTAAGATTATATTTTCAACCAATCCACCAATTAAGATCTAGTGGTAGAACTCACATATGACAAACATATAGAATTATTTATAAAAATAAAAAGAATCCAAATCTTGCCTTTGACACAGTTTATAAAAAAAAATGATAGAAGAATTATAAATTGGATACTATAATCTATCAATAGAAGTAGAATTCAAGAGAAAAAAAATACTAAGACTTTGACCTAGAACAAAAAATTAATTGGTTGTATCCAACTTAACATGGTTTTATATATAGTGATGTCTTATTTAATTATTATCTCAATATCTATATTCTATTAAAATTAGATTTAAAATCACTATCTAAATAAAAAAAATACATTGGTGTTTTAACCAATATTCTCACTTTGTATTCTTCATAACAACTTCCATTGATTTGTGTTGGAAAGTCTTTCCTATCTAATATTTTAAGTTTGACTGAGTTATTATCAAAGACTTCTTTAATAATATATGGTCTTATCCAAAATGCATCAAACTTAGCTGAAAAGTCTAATTTTCTAGCATCTTGAATCATCACCCATATCCCTGGAGTAAGCAACCATTTTTTTATTTTTTTATCAAAGATCTCATTTCTTCTCCTTTGAGCAGTTTCTATGTGATGGGCTACAAATCTTTGACTCCTACTAAGTTTTTTTTTAAATGCTCTAATTGTTCTTTTAAAGATTGAAAAGCATCCAATCTTTTGTCAATAGCAATACGTAAAGAATTCTACAAATCAAATATGAATGTCTTTTCTTTTGTAAGGATTTTTTTCTAACCATTTGGCAAATTCACCCTCATCTTTATAATCATATAATCTAGGGCCAATACATTTTATTGGTGCTATAGTTGATGTTGAATTGGATTGGATAAAATTACTTTGCTTGGCTTCTTTAGATGTTGGTATTTTTTCTAATGGAACCACAACTTGGAGTTTAAAGTGACTAGATACTATGATTGTTGTATGATTATCTAAAGGTCGAAAAGTATAATAAGGCTTAGAAGCCTTCAATTTGTTACTCTTTTAGATTGTCTCAACCATCCTCTTCCTAATAAAAGAGGATAATTATTTCCTTCTTTATATAAACGTATCACATAAAATGATATCATATAATCTATACCTCCTGCTTATATACAAAAATCACTGATTTGACCTAGAAGTTGAGAGGGTCTTTGATCAACTAATCTGACCTTTATAACTACCTTGTGAGTGATTTTTAATCCCAATTTGTTTATAGTGGATTTAGGCATAATATTGATGCTACTTCCATCATCTATTACAATCTTAAAAATTATTTTATCCATAATTTCTATATCTATCTCAACAAGTCTATATTCTCTATTGTCGTTCTCTTCTTCCAAGGTGGTATTCTCTTCTAAATCATCAACTTCAATTCGAGCTATTTCTTCTATATTTTTAATTTTCCTTCATAATGTTATTCCTTCCTTGAGATTTTTTTTTGATATTTAGTACTACTTAAATCAATTGTCCAAAAGAAATGTTGGCTCTAGCTTTACAAAGATCTTGCCATATGTCGTAAGGTTCTATAAGATTGAAGGTTCTATTAGTTGTTGGTTGTTTCAAAAAAATGCTAGAAATCCAAGGTCCTTCCTTGCCTACAAATTGGTATTCTTCTTCATCAGGTTCAATTACAAAAGAAGGTTGTTTGTCTTATAAATTTTTAGCTATTTCTTGAGTAGTTTTTGACAATTCCACAAATTTGGATGATTCTTCTGAAATATCTATAGATACCTCATCTTCTTCAAGTTGTGCTAAATCTATTGGTTTTTTGGCATTCATACTTCTGATTACAACCAAAGAAGGTAAATATGCATTATCCTTGAAGATCTCCTTCATGTCTAGTTGCACCAAATGGGATTGAGAAGATGGTACATCAAGTTGAGCTACTAGGTATCTAATATCTTGAGAAGTTTGTGGCTATTGATTTCGGTTTTGATTTTGGATATATGCTACTGATCTTTGCAATGTCCCATGATTGGTTTGAATTATTTTTGAAGGGTGATGATTTTGACCATTGCTTGAAGGGTCATAATACATATTTGATGGACTTTGTATAACAATAGGATCTGCAAATCTAACTCCTCGTATATTTCCTCCAACTTGGTTATCATAGTCTTTTGAAAAAGAAGTTGAGGGAATGACTTGGTTGGGACTTCTACAATGATCCATAGGATGAGAACCTCTACAATTAGAGCATACAACTCCATTTTCAATCCAACATTGACCTATTCAATGTGGCTTTCCACAAGTAGGACAAGATGTCATATTGTTTCTTTGAACTAAAAGAAAATTAGAATCTACTTGTTTCAATTGATGAGGAGGCTTATATAGTTGGGCTTGGTTTTTTTCTCTAAGTTGTTGTAAGAATTGTGGACAAAATTATGCCGTGTAGTTCACTTGTCTACAGTTTGTACACTATAATCCAGAGATATGAATTCCCGACTCATAATATCTAGACTCTATAGTTAGAGGTTGATTTTTGACAAGGCAAGACATTTGTCCACTAATGGCTTTCATAATATTCATCATCTCATTTTTGAATACCTCAATGGCTTATCGTACTTCACTTTTGAATTCTTCCAATCTAGTTTTATGAAAGGTTTTAGGTTGAGCTTGATTATATCAAGGTTGTATAGCTAAAGATGTTGAATTGCTAATTGGCAGAGAAAATGTAGAAGATTGTGAGTAGCTTAAAGCTAGAGTTTGATGGAATTCTACAAGTCAATGTTACAAAGGTATAAAAGCAAATATTCGTTCTTTTGTCCTTCTAAGTATACAATCATTTTTCTTATTAATAACCTCCACTTCCAAAGCAACTTGAATGGCTCTTTCTAAATCTTTAGGTCTCTTGTTTAAGATATCTTGAATTATAAAAGACATGGCAAAATTTTGGATAAAGTAATGTCTTATAGTATCTTAATTTAATAAATTACCAACATATCAAGTACATACTATTTGGAATTGCCTCACATAAGAAATAATATCTTCTAAATGACCTTTTCTAATGTTTGTCAATACTGAAAGGACTTATTGTTGGCCAATCACAAGCCTATATTGATAAAAGAATGCTATTAGGAGTTGTTCCCATTTGGTGAATATCCCCTCTACATAAGATCTATACTAAGCAAATGTGAAATCTATCAAGGTTGTTAAAAATCATATTAAATAGTAACCATGATTGGTTACTAAATTGGTGATATATACCTCTACAAATCTTTTTACGTGGCCTATCGAATCTTCATTGATAGATCCACTAAATCTTAGAAGGTTAGATAAAATTGATGCTTCTTATAATTTTGAAGGTACTACAATTAGTAATTCTTTAAGTAACATCATTCAATCGATTTGGATATTTATTTAGAAGTTGTGGTTTTCTTCATTGACTACACTAGCTCTTAGAGTTGGAATTGGTAAAGGCTCTACTTGAGGCTCTGAAGGCTATCTTTTTTTGTACTCCATCTCAATAGAAGCTTATGACATCTTGTCACAAATTTCTTCTAATACGTGGGTTTCTAAAACTATAAGCTCAATATATATTTTAGGTTGTAAAACATGTGTAGATTGCAAAATAAGGCCAGTAAGAGCATGAACTACCTTAGACTTAATCCTAAGTGGCATACAACTAAGTATATGGTTTTTAAATAACTATGTTATGATAAAAGACCTAGTATGTGGTTTAAAATAAAACAAGTAGATTTTAAATTATTTTTATTTTGTGAATTAATATAAAATCCTTTCTCTTCTTACCTATTTGTGAGGCACATGGTTTAATTATATACCAAGATGAAATCTCATGCCAATCTCAAATTAGTGGTATCACCCAATAATTAAATTTTTTTCACAAGTGATGCATGAGGTCCAAGTAAATACCTAGTTAAGATCTCGTATCAATCTTAATACGGTAGAGTCACCTATTAATTGGACTTAACTCATAATTTAGAGATTAAAAAATAAGATTAAAGGTGTTACAAGTAATTTAAAAATTTTAATACATGGATACCACAAAAATCACATGAATTAGATAAAAAAAAGCTGTAGGGCAACCTGCAACAATTAACTATGGCTCATGGGGATCATCACTTTCCACAAGTATAGGTTCAAAGCCAAAATGAAATCATGCCAGCCATCAATTCGACTTCACTTCTTTACAAAATGTCTAAAAATTAAAACACCTATTACAAACATAACCAGGTTTTCTTTAATAAAAAAAATAGATTATAGAAATTTTTGGTATATATAATTGAATATTTTAATATTCAATTATACTACAAGGTGATAGTAATTTGAATTTATATAATTATCATAACTTATTCGTAGTAATTTGAATTAATAAAAAATATATAAATTCAAATTACTACGAATAAGTTATGATAATTCAAAGATAGAAGATAAATAATAAAAAAGTTAAGTGAAAAATTATTACCTCAAGGATAACTTACTTAAAAGATCATGCATTCAAACCTCACTAAGGCTCATAAGTAGTATATATAGGTATTCTAGAGAGGCCATGAGGCCATAGCCTTATCTTCCTACCTACATCTAAGGTGCTACAACCCATATGGGACTTATGCACCTCCCTTCTTGTAAGGACTATACTAGCTATTGGTCCTCCTATTTTATACTAGTAGAACTAATATTTTTTCATTTTTGACTTCACCATGGTATTCAAAAATATCCTATTAGCCTAAGAACCTTGTATGGCCTTCAAATCTTGCTCCATTTCTTCATAATGGCTTCCAAGGTGGTAAAACTTATTTTTATCAAAGTCTTCAAAATTGCTCTAAAAATTCTTAATAAATTCTAAATAAATTCTAAATAAATTCTAAAAACCTTTACAATATTTCTTAGATGATAATATCAATTTAAGGCTATTTTATTTTACCTTAGAAATTTTTTATAATAATAAAATCAATTTAAATCAACTTAAAATCCTATTTTCTATAAAAATAATCAAAAACACATGAGATTTCTTTTTCATGCTTCTTCTACCTACTAAGTAATATTTATAGGTTTTTAATGAGTAATACATATAGATAGAAGGAAAATGTAGACATTGGTCTCAATAACTAACTCTTATTACTTAATAAAAAGTAAAATTACTAAATCAACTAAAATAATTGCTTCCAAGGCTTATTAAGATTCCATATTTGTAACTTTTTTTCTAATAAGACTTTTATATTTACAAATACTTCTAAATACTAATAAATACTTAAATAGTCAAAAAGACTCTCTAATCATAGTATTTGTATAATTAAATGATTTAAGACTATATTTTCAAACAATCCACTAATTAAAATCTATTGATGGGACTCACATCAAGCTCCTTTTAACCAAGAGCAAGGCAGCCTAGGGGTGGTAACCACATCTCCATCCTTAAATTACAAATCCCTAATCAAGATCAAGGGCCCAAAATGATCCTAAACTTAAGCCCGATTTTAGTGCTGAATTTGCCTTTTACTAAGAATAGACTATCTTTTTAGCAAAACTAATACCACTAATGTGTTTAAAACATAATTTTATCTTAAGATTGACTACTCATATATCTAAATCTAAGTTCAAAAGCATAGTTCTAATCAATTTATTAATTACAACTTTTAACTATTGTAATTTTACTAAAATACTCCAAGAAATTTTTATTACTACCTTCTAATCTAAACTTAGATGAATAATAATAATCTAAATAAACGTAGTATTTTTTTCAATTAGATACATTTTAATATAGTGATTAAAATCACCAATTGCTAAATAATTTTGACTCACAATAATTAAAAGCTGATAATTCTAAAAAATTACTGGAAATCATAGAATTCTAATTTTTAGAATTCTATTACTTCTTAATAATAAATTAGGCTAGTATAACTAATTCTAGCTCTAGATGATTATTTAATTATTAAATTTAAATAATTTATTATATTTTTATCTAATTTTTCTATTAATATATCAAACTTACTTTTTAGAATAATAAGAACATCTATTTGGTATGATTTATTCATTTAATAAGGATTTTAGCCACTAATAAATATTGATTAGCTTAAATTAATTTTAACTATTGATTTTTGATTGATTTTGGATAAAAATAAAGAACTAAGCTATTTTGACAACTTACATATGGCGACCATCTGAGACAACTTGAAGAGACAGAAAACTCAAAATCTTTTGCTAAAGAAGGACAAGGTGTTGGTTTTATTGAGCTTCATGGTCAAATAGTTTATCATCTAATTGAAGAATATAAAGTAAGTAAAATGGCATTTGCTTGAAATGGACTTGGTTTTAATACATAAGTTAAATCCTTGAAACTAAAATCATTATTGTTTGTGGATGTGGGTTGTAACTAAGAAGGGTAATAAATTCAAGAAAACTAGTCATGTTATATCCAATTGTCTAAAAGAATCCAGAACAACTCTATAGCCAAAAAAAAAATTTTGAAACTGCCTTTCGTCTTTATTGGAGTAAATTTGGACTGAATGGAATATAGAAAAGTGACGCAAATAATAAAGAAAGGAATCTAGATCTATAGATGCACCATTTGATTTTGGAAATTAGACTTTCTATCAACTTAATTTCCTCAATTGGCCATAGAAAGGATTCAAGTTGTCAATCTTGTGTAAATCAAATGGTGGACTATTTAAGATTCAAACCTTGAAGGTCTAGTTCAACTTTTGAAAGAAAAATTAGTTCTAATCTTAAATATTCACACATAATACTCCTTGCATCTATTTTCCGTAATTTTAGTTGGAAATACATGTCTATTCAAGATTTGTAACTACACTAAATTATTGAGGTAGAATTTTTTGATAAAAAATTGCTCCATTGAAATAACATCAAACTTGGCTGGAAAATCAAGTTT
The DNA here is from genome assembly GCA_036785485.1 of Physcomitrellopsis africana. Lineage (NCBI taxonomy): Eukaryota > Viridiplantae > Streptophyta > Bryopsida > Funariales > Funariaceae > Physcomitrellopsis > Physcomitrellopsis africana. The sequence goes on along the minus strand of JAWRVF010001184.1, from coordinate 69,629 downwards.
CCTAGCATCTTATATCATAATCAACATTCATAGCTGTAGAACACGCTTCTTATAATTCTTGTCAAAGATAGTCTTTCTACGCTTTTGGATTACTTCTATATGTTGCGCATTCGTTCTTTTCATCTTGCCTTGATCTTCCAATTGTTCCAATCATTCTCTTAAAGATTGATCCATAGTCATTCTCTCATTTATAACTATCCGAAGGTATTGAATTTCAAACTCAATTGGTAAAATTGCTTCCACTCCATATACCAAGGAAAAAAGATGTGGTAAAAATCGTTGTCGTGTTGCGGTTTGGCTACCATGTGAAAAAATTATATATATATATATATATATTTAATGTATATTTTATTATGTAGTTAAATAAAAGCTATAACAATGGATTTTATTAGTTACAAGATGTGATTAGATTATTATTTTAGAAGAAATCTACTTAATAGGACTATTAATGAGATTTATACAACCTTATTTTCTTTTTGGTAGTGATTTTGAGGTTGATCTATATTGACAATAACTTATATATATCTTAAATTATCTTTATTAGACATTGGTGATCCTTAAAATCTTAATTTACTTCTTTTATTTGGTGCTTAAAGCACAGAATATGTAAATCTTATAAGAAGAAGAGTTAGAAAAGGATTTTTAGTGTAAAAAGGATAGTTTGGCCATCCATGTAGATGGATAGAGGTGGATGATAGAAATCTCTATTTTAATTGGCCAAAAATCATACCCAATGGACTTCAAGGAGGTTGCCCATGGATTTATTAGGGATTAGGATTTATTTTTAGAAGGGAGTCAAATATTAGAGGCTAAGGTTAGTAAGTTTGGATTTTTGGATATGGTTTTGGTGCAAACCTTGCATGATTTAGACTTTTAATTAAAGAGATATAGGCTTTCAAAGTTAGGGTGTCAAAATTGTACCTACTGTAACTTTTTTAAGCATTACTCGCGCATGTAGAGAGTAATAGAAGATCAATGACTGAGATTGAAAAGGGCGTTTTTTTGGCTACACTTTTTGTATATGACTTGATAAAATCCAAGCTAAGATGAAGGAGATATTGGGAGTTGAAATAAGTACTTATAAGCTAAGGATAATAAGTGATCCCGCTTCACTAGTGGTTATATTTTGAGCTATATCTTAGACAATTTGATAGATTTTTGGCTCAAAATTTTTAGTTGATACATAATGATCTATATCATCTAATAGATATACTAATTTTGGTCTACTTGATTGTATCCTAAGTCGCATCTAGATTCTTAAAAATTCTTAATACGAATGATTCTATTTATTCTACACCTACACGCATGTAACACTTCCATTAAGTTATGATATTGATTTGAAATTTTGGAGGTTCTTTATTAAATATACCTGAAATCTATTTAAGTACTCAATCTCCTCCTAATAGACAATAAATAAGCAATTAACATCTAATGAGGGAATGTAAGCATGAGAATGATCTCATATTTAATCTTTCTTCACTAAGTATTATACAAGACGACCTAGGGTAGGAGTGACCTTTCCCTATCAATATCAAAAGGAACTTGTCTTCAAGACAAGACGGAGCGGTCTCTCTATTCTCTTTCTTCCAAAATTAATAGACAAGAAATTATCTACTACTAGATTAACAATGTCGTATGTCATGAAGTCTTGCTCAAGAATGCTCTAGGCACCTGGTTGTAGAAAATAAAGGTAATAACAATAACTAATCCTAACCTCTCTAATCAATCTCTAAACAATCTTCAATCAAATCTTAACTAAATCTTAATTAATCCTGATCAAATCCTTACAAATCCTAAAACAAATCCTAACTAAATCCTATTCAATCTTAGTCAAACCTTAACAAATCTTAAATAAATCCTAATCAATCTTAATCAATCTTAATCAAACTTTAACAAATCCTAAAACAAATCCCAACTAAATCCTAACTATCCTAATCAAATCTTAACAAATCATAAAAAAACTCTAATTAAATCCTAACAAATCCTAAAAAAATCCTAACAACTCCTAAGAAAAATCCTAGTTAATTCCTAGTCAATTCTAATTAAACCCTCACAGATCCTAAAATAAATCCTAATTAAATCCTAATCAATCCTAATTAAATTCTAACAAATTCTAAAATAAATTCTAATCTAAATTCTGACTAAATCCTAACTAAATCCTAACCAAATCCTAATTAAATCCTATTCAAATCCTAAACTAAATCCTAACTAAATCCTAATCAACCCTGGTCAAATCCTAACAAACTCTAAAATAAATTCTAGCTAAATTATTTCAATCTTAGAGCAATTTAGAATCTCAATATCTATTGGCTAAACTATTGATCTTGCTTAAAAATTTACACACCTTTTAAAAACTAAGTTGGCAGCAAACACATAAAATTTGAAGAGGATTGAACTTACCAGCAAGAAATTCAAGCCAAAAATTCAATCAAGTATCAGCTGGCCTCCTTCTCCAACCTTAATACCGATTGTCCAATGCCAATATCTCCATCTTACACTATTCAATTGCTTTCAAATTTTACATGCATGTAGAAAATTAAGTCTTTTATACATACATATAAATTTCACTCTAATCTAACTAGTAGATTGCTAGAGATCTTAGAAAACCTAAATGATCTTTAATTCTCAATTTCCGAGACCTCAACTCACATAAACTTTAATAATCTATAATCAAACTATTAGATCAATCTCAAATCACAACACCTTACAAGCACAACTGTATGCACCAATCCACAAAATCTCACTTATAGATCTATAATCAATCTCATAAAATATAAATTCCAATATATTTCACAAAAATCACAGTCACCAAAAACAACCCTAACTTTGCAAAGCTCTTACAAAATTGTTACAAAATCAAATCATTTCCAATCAATGCTCAAAGAAAGATCCTCTAGTTTGCTCTTTAATCCCACCTTCAAATCTGCCAAAGAGCCCTTGATCCACCATAGGCACACAATTATATACCTTGGAATTTGATTCTGATTCTGACTCATAACTAGTTCTTTCTGGATATCTATTTTGAGATTTTTGAAATAAAATTTTTTCAAATTTATTTTTAATTCCTTTCTAATGATTTCTATATTATTTATTTTTCTAATATACTATATTTTGTCTTATTTATGGCCATACAAAGTAAGTAAAAACCTCTTCTATAAAAAAAGTAGCATTAGCCTTTTAATTTTTTTTTATTTTCTATAATTTTAAGATAAATTTGCTCAAATTTTTCTATTTGAGGTCCTATATATTATAGTTATTTCTTTTTTCTTTCACCTAATAGCCATATCACTACACAATATCTATCCCTCCTAAACTTGTGCATCCTCCGACATGCGCCAAAATATTTTCGATATACCAATATGTGACATTTTCTACCTTGGTCTAATTTTTTATCTTCAATTTGTTCTTCCTCTTCTGCTTCAATATCTTTCAATAGATTTTATTCTTCATCAAAATATATATATACTCCTCTTTGCTTGAATAATTGGACTTGCTTGCCTACTATAGGTGTCTTTAATTTTGTTCCATCAAGCTCTTATAAAGAGCATGTTCCATTGTCATAGACCTTCATCATGACATATGGTCCAAACCAATGCTTAGAAATTTTTTGTAATGTATTATGTTGATTATTCAAACTATTGTTATAAAATAATATCCAATGACCTTCTTTTATTTTTTTAGGCCATAATTGATGCATTTTATTAAATCTTTTCTTATTCCTTTCCCTTGCTTCCTTCAATCTCACAATTGCAACTTCAATATCTTCAGATCTTCTTTCCAATTGCTAAATCCGTGATGCTAAAAGATCCTCTCTATTAAGATCATCTTTCCAAGGCAATATTCTTCATGTAGGCATAATTTCTTCTATTAGCATAACTAGCTTTTGTCCATACATTAACTCAGAAGGTATATAACTAATTATTATATTATGAATTGTGCAATCTACCGATAATACAAATAGTAGTAGCCTTGGCTATTGATGGACTTTGCAATTGCATACTTTTATTAATGCCTTAACAATAGGTGAATGTCCATGCTCACTCTTTCCATTACCTTTTAGATTATATGCTATTATTAAAAAAAGTTTAATTTCCATTCTATCAAAGAATTCTCTTATTTCTTTTGCATCCAATTTACCTCTATTTATAGTGATTTTTTGAATATAACTATAGCAACAAACAATATCTTCTAAGAAGAATCAACATACATTTTTAATGCTCTTTATTTTTAATGCTTGTCCTTTAACCGTATTTGATAAATCTTTATGTACAAGTACAAAATATTCATTTATCCTTGTTTTATAGGCATTGCTATTAAATCCACTACCCACTTATAATATAATGCTAGAAGATAAGTTGGATGTAATTCATCTCAATGTCAAATATTAGAATAAACTTGACAAGTCTCACATAATCTTATAAAATCTACCGCATTTTTGTATATGACTTTCCACCACTATCTTTCATTTATTTTAATAAAAGTTGTCCAAATTCCTCTATGTCCTACCCACAAACCTTCATGAAACTCTTTAATAATCTTTTGTTGAGCTTCTAAACCACATATCACCCATTGTGGTACTTCTCCTCTTCTCTTTGGATGCTTCCATAAATATCCATTATGTAAAAAATATCCATAGGATTTTATTTGGGTTTTCTTAAATTTTTTATTTGTCCAATCTTTTTATTATTTTAATGTACTTAAATACTTTATAACATCTTTTCATTCACCTTTATATAAATCTCTTGAAAAGAATTCTAATGGTATATTCAAACATATACCTTCTTCATTTGATAATGCATTTGTATAAAACTTTGTATCTACATCATCTTTCAAATCAATTATATCTTCTTCATTATAATACCTTGCCCTTGATAACATATCTACAATTGAATTATCTTTTTTTGAAATATACTTAAACTTTGGATTCATAGATTTAATATATGCTATCTATCTTAACTTAGCAATATCAAGACTTGAATAACTTGTAATCATGTCCAATAAAGGTAGACAATTTGTTATTATAACTACTGAAGGTCCTATCAAATACTCTTTTTTATTTTTCATCGCTATTACTACATCCCATAACTCTCTTTTAATTTGTGCATATGCCCTTTGTTTAATATTCAAAACCTTTATTCCAAATCTTATTACAAATGTATTTCCTTATTCATCATCTTGTCCAATTATCCAACCTATATCAATTAGATTTGCATCAAATGTCAATATCACCAGTCTTCTACATTCATAATCCACTTTCTTCAAAGTTGAAGGTGAAATAAGAAATACCTTCAATTTTTCCATAGCTTTTATTTGTTTTTTTTTTTCCTATTAAAATTTTTGATTCTTTTTTAGATCTGCTATATGTACAAAATGAGGTATCCATATATGATAGAAAATATATGCTCTTAAAAATCTTCTGACTTCCATTGTATTTGCACATTCTTTCATTTTTTTAATAATATCAACTTTTTTAATACTTGACTTACGTCTATAAGATCCACACATGTACTCAATAATAAATATTTTATTTATTCTAAATATAGATTTAGTACCTAATAAAGTCAAATGCACCTCTTTCAACCGTGATAAAATCTTTTCACAATCCATAATATGATTTCAACAAATCTTCTATAACCCTTTTCATCCAATATTTTATCTTTTTCTTCTTCTGCACATCTTTTAATTGGAACATCATCTAAGAATGGCATAGTCTTTTTTGGTATAAAGTTCCTTAATACTTTCTTCATTGCATTGATCATATAAGCTACTAAATTAATAGTCCCTTGAGGCAATGTATACATCCTTAGTAAACCCAATAGAGTCTTCATAGTAGTTAAATCTTTGCTTTGTAATGCCAATTGGAATTGATCATATCTTGAGTAAAGATCACCCATTAAATAGATTTCTCTTTCCACCAAATGCTTCTGCAAATTCATCCATAATTAGACTTGAACCCATATTTCTAATAGTCACTTTATTCATAAGTTGCATATCTTGTATAAACCTCATTGTTTCGTTTTTCTTTGGTACTGTAAACCATCAATCAGAATAAGGTGCAATAGATGGTTTTAAAATCCTCATTTTAATCTTTTCATTGAGTAAACTTATTAATTTAGATAAATATAATTTTGGCATTAGAATTAGCTACAAATTCTATGGTTCATGAGGAATAGTAAAAATAACCATAGGTACTACAATACTTAGATCAACACATTTAATTTCATGTGTTTCATATATAAAAGCCTTTCCATCTTGTAAAAGAATTTTTTTAAAATATTCTTCTTCATATTTTGTCAAAAATCCATGACAACCAACTTTTAATCCATCTAATGTAGTATCTATAAATTCCTGCCCTACTTTCTTAGAATCCCTTAAATTTGGTTGTATAGATGCTCCTTTCTCTCTTTCTTCATAATCCAATGGTAATGGCAAAGCCACTGGTTTAATCTTTTTCTCCATGGATTTATACTTAGTCTCAACATATACTTCTTGGTGATTTAAGATTTTTATAAATATTTGAATTTCATCATAATATTTTTTTGAACATATTTTTAATAACTCTATTCTCTCCTTATAATCCATATTGTAACAAATAATTTAATTCTCTCATAATATCTGCAAATCCAACTTCAAATGCTCCTGAAATAAATTTATCTTCAATCAATTCTCCATTTTCTTTTAACATTTGCTCCATATTTTTAATATAATGTCTATCTATCCTTTTCATCTTATCAATAGTCTTAAACAACAATACAAAATCTTGTCTCAATCTAATAAGTCTAATAGATAATACCTTCTTTTTAAACTAAGCAGGTGCATTTTTTTCTCGAACCCATTGCAATCCTACTTTATAATGGTGTTTGATAAAAATCCTCAAGGTGTTCAAAATTGTCATTTGATAATCGATTCTCTCTCAACTTATAACAATTTCTTTCATAATTGGCACAAACAGTCAAAAATTGAACTATTCTTATTCCATCTTCACTTCTTATCCTTGCATAGGCTGAATTATTATCTATTACCTTTGTCTCCACTCGTGTAATGGTAATATATGGTTCTTCAAATATAATAGAGTATGTAAACATGTCTTGAACAAAGAAATATTGTTCATATATAACATCTCTTATTATCACCTTGATAATTGGACAAGCTCCATATAAATCTCTCTTTGAATTGTTTGATAATCTTATCATCTATCCATGTTTAGTATTAATAGATCAATTTTCTTTTTAATATAGCTATTTTGATATCAAATTAATCTCAGAACCATGATCAATTAATGCCTTAATTGATTCTTTCAAATCTTCCAATTTTACTAAAGTTTTTGTAATAGCCCTTGTCCAATGATTTCAGAAATAATAACTGGATGATTGAATTCCATTTCTTTCTTTTGTAAGTCCAATTCATGAAACATCTCTTAAAACTTATATTTCATCTTTTTTATTTATATTATTTTTCTTTGCCTTTGTTCTTTGTATATTTGGTATCATAATATCTCTTACAGATTTTCATTTCTTCTATATTGTATCAATAATAACTTCATGATATTTACACTTTATAATTCTTAAAATTTCACCAATTGTAAATTTGATCTTCTCTCCTAAAATCCATTCTTCTAATATCTTCTTCAAATCTATAGCAACCTCAATATCTAATTGTAATTTGTAAGCAAGAATCTTCTCTTTTTTTTTTAGAATTTCCTTCTCCTTTATAGAAACATTTTCTACTTCCTCCTCATATATAGGATTTTTTTGTTGCCTTATTTTATCTCTTTTTGTGGTTTTTTTCATGGCCCTTCATTATATTAATCTCTTCTTCATTTTTCTTCTATTAATGCTTCATGTTGACTCCTTGCAATATGAGCATGCATTCATAATCCATCTACAAGATCATCCCAATTAATAATTTATTAAATATTATTATCAACATATTTTAAATCATTTGCAATAAAATTTTTCTTTTTGGCATAATTCATTGCACTAGTTCACAAAGCACAAGATTAACTAAGAATAAGATGGCCTAAGGGTGGCGGCCACATCTCCACCCTTAAACTATAAATCCCTAATCAAGACTAAGGGCATAAAATGATCCTAAGTCTAAGTCCAATTTTAGGATTAAATTTGCCTATAACTAAGTATAGACTATCTTTTTAGTAAAAATAATACTACCAATGTATTTAAAACAAAATTTTATCCTAAGATTGACTACTCATTTGTCCAAATCTAAGTTCAAAAGTATAATTCTAATTAATTTATTAATTGCAACTTTTGACTATTTTAATTTTATTAAAATACTTCAAGAATTTTTACTATTACCTTCTAATCTAAAATTAGATGAATAATAATAATCTAAATAAATTCATAATATTTTCTTCAACTAGATGGATTTTAATATAGTGATTAAAATCACCAATTGTTAAATAATTTTGACTCACAATAATTAAAAGCCAATAATTCTAAAAAATTATTGGAATTCATAGAATTCTAATTTTTGGAATTCTATTATTTTTTAATAATAGATTAGCCTAATATAATTTATTTTAATTCTAGATGATTATTTAATTATTAAATTTAAATAATTTATTATATTTTTATCTAAATTTTCTATTAATACATCAAGCCTACTTCTTAGAATAATAAAAACATCTATTTGGCAAGAATAATCCATTTAATAAGGATTTTAGTCACTAATAAATACTAATTAGTTCAAGTTTATTCTAACTATTGATTTTTGATTAATTTTGGATTAAAATAAAGAGCTGAGTCATTTTGACAACCCACAACAAGAGAATAAAATAGAAGGTATATGAAAGATAGGATTACAGAATTTTATACTTGATTGCAAAATAGTAGAAAGTTAAAGAGATTGAAGTGGTTTTGGATCATTTAGGTGTTTATTAAATTCTACAGCTCAGAAATGGTTAATTGTGTGACTCAATTGAGTGTATCTCTTATAAATGGTCTTTTCTCAAGTTCAAATCCACTTCTATACAAGTTTATTTTAATTAAATAAATCTAAATAAAATAAAATAAATCAACAATTTTGCACCACTGTCAAGAATTGACAATTGCATCGAGTGTTAGGAATTAGTTGTAGTGTGTTTGAGATTGGCTTATTGAACGGAGTTATTATTTAATTGGAATTAAGTTGAAATTGGAGTCATATGAGTGATATGAGATGGTGCTGGAAATTACTTCAAATAATTCACAATAATGGATTATGATTAATAAATATAATAGTATTGTCCTAAAAAAGACTCGATAGTTGAAAGACAAATAAGATAGAGCTAAAGCGAGGAATTTGTTATGAGAAGAACAAGAACGAGATCGCTAGAAGAAGCATAGACAGAGTTGGATAAAGCCATGGTTGCATACATGTTGCCATATTCGAGCATATTTAGTACATGACAGATGGTTGATATTCCAGTCATATATACCATTGAATAAATTACTAAAGGGACTTACAAAAAATCTCCAAAATAGTTCAGTATATTATGTAAACTTGTCACCAAAAAGTGATAGAAGTATAAAAAAATTGAGTACCCTATTAGGCACTTTTTTAATATTGGCTACGGAAAAGATAACTAGGAAAAGTAGTTTGCATCTTAAGTATCAGATAAGGAGAACATTGGAATTTTTTATGGCGACAATGAGTCTGGTAATACAAATTGCAATTCAAATAGGAACAGTAGGAGATTGCACAACTAGCATAGCACCTTTATCTATTTTTAGTAGATGGTCAGATATTGATTTAGATTAATATTTGTTCTAATTTTTGACTGCCTATGTAGCCAACAATGGTAGAATAAAAGATGTGTGGTTAAGATGGTTATCAACATGTTTAAAAGATATAGCATTTGAATGCTATAAATGCCAATCTGTGGATGAATTTTCAAATTAAAAAATATTAAAAAATACATTTCTAATCTATTTTTGATTAATTAGATTTAAAGATCATCTAAGAGAAAGATTGATGAACAGTAGAATGATTCTAGATGAAGTAGTGGAATCTTATTATAGACATGTGGCACTCATATTCCATAAGTGGCTAAACAATCAAATACCAAAGTCTTTTGTATTATCTATATTGATTAATAGATTACACTTGCTTGAACTAAAAATATTTGTAAAAGTGGCTCAACTAGCTACAATGGCAAAGACTCTTAATTGGGCTAAGATATGGGAGGAATACCATTATGACCAATTTTTAACCACAAGAGCTATTATGATTCTAGTTCAAAGAGATCATCCAGTTCTAGTCTAGAATGGAATTATAAGTAGTTATCCTAGATTAATTGCTACATGTACAAATTCAAGTGCCAATACATAAAGAATAATTAATGTTGCACCATTGCAAGCTATATCGCCATCAACAATAGTCCCATTGTTCCAATTTTCTCTTTACCAGCAGCCATTGTTAGCTACAACAGATTTGCCTATGGTTTCAGCTCCAAAGGATTTAAATAAAAATTTGTTATTAAACTTGACTAAAAAAATGGAAGAATTGGCAGTCCATATAGCTAAAGATAAATAGAAGCGACAGAATTTGATCAATATTTGGTCCAATGTATGGTGTAATAATTGTAAGAGGCAAGGCCTTTTGGTGTTCAAATGTTCTTTGCCACCACAAATGATTATATAGTGTATACTTTGCGGAGAGAAGCACTCAATTATAAATTATTAGAATTTGTGGAAGCAATAATAGTTTGGTAATTAGACCATGATTCAACTAATAGTGTGGAATGTTAACCAAGTTCAAATAGGAAATATACTTAGTTGGAATGAGAATCAATCAAATAAGCTAAATAAAAATTTTAATAACTTTTCAAATATAGCTTATAATTTGGCATTTGGATTGAACCTTCAATACTTTATAAAGGATCCGCTAGGATTTTTTTAATATCTTTTAATATAATCTACTAATTTTCTATCAATAGTGCCAATTGATCAACCAAGATTGTTTATCAATTCAACTTAGAACAGGCCTAGCTAGTTTATACCAATAGAAACACCATATATACTAGATGGTATAAGCTGAAGACCACTTTGTTGTTATCATTGTAGACAATTGTAATATTATGCTAGTGAATGTTTCAATCTAAGAACTAGTAATAATTATATTCCAATTTATGGAAATTGTAAGCAATTTGGGCACACTTATTAGCAATGCAATGCTCTATTTAATTTCAATAATTGAGATCAAAAAATGTAGTTGAATAATGTGACAAAGAATAAAAGTTGAGTTTAATAAGAATCACGAATGCACCGGATTGAGGTGGTTAAAGTCGTAATAACATGAGGCCAATAAAAAAGAAATGGCTCAATTAGATGGGTAGAAGAGCCAGCAATGGAAGAAGACCACAATCTAGTATTGATAAATGATAATCTATTAAAAATTCCAATATCAATATTAAACTTAATCTAACACATCAATCCTATAACCAATACTAATGTGGAGCTTCGGCCAAAGCTAATTCCACAGTCAACTAATCCAATATTGAGAAGGTCTTGTGATACTCCATACCCAATAAAGGATTTTTTACTAGAAAAAACATTGAAAAAAGAACAATCAGCAGTATCAACTTTTGTACCATTGAAACATGAATCTCTATCTCTATGTACAAAGCTGAAACCAATTAAAAAAAAAAGAGGGCATTGAAAATTGCTTCCAATATGGAATCTTATGATATTTTGAAAGATTTAGATAAAATCTAATTTTTGATTTTAATGAAGCAACTTTTAGCAGTAGTACCAAAATATCGATCTACATTGAATTCATCATTAATTAGCCATTAGCAATAAAATAAAAAAATTCGTGAGGTCAATTTGAACCCTGACCCAAGTGCACCAACTATTGATATATCAATTGATGGAGTAATGATTTGTAGAGTCCAAGTAAATGGTGGCTCTAACATAAATTTGATGAATGCACATATAATAGAAGCTTTGGAATTAATAACTTTATTGCCTACTATGTTGATATTGACGATGGCCGATTATAGTTGGGTGAAACCAATGGATATTTTGTGGAGTATTCAAACTGTCATTACTAGTATTGAATACAAAATTGATTATATTATTTTTTGATTACAAAGTTCAACTTCATTTTATTTAATTTTATTAAAACAACCATGGCTATATCAAGCCAAAGCGTGAAATGATTAGAGTCATGGTACTTTGACAATTGGGAAGGGAATGGATAAAATTTTGTTTCAAATGTACCCTGTACATTATTATAAAGAATCTCATATTTCAGGATCTGAGATTACCACTGAAGACAAGGATTGTTTGAATGAAGAAGAAGATGTATCTAAAGAACAAATATCATCTACAGCAATTCAACCTCAATTTCAACAGAACAGGGTGGTTTATCAATATGGAGGATTAAAGAAATATTTGATTTATTAGGAGGATACTGATAATTTTGATCATGCTATCGTGGAATGGATGAATAATTATATTGTTTACCAAGTTAGTGCTATGGATCCTAACTTAAGTTGTACACATTTATCAGATTATATGAGAAATTTGGAGCAAGACGGGTAGGTGGAACAAGAAGATTCAAATGAATCCTTATGCCAATTTGTTAACTTCGGAACAAATGCCATCCCTCAAAAAATCAGAATTTCCAAAAGCATTAAAGATTTGGAGCTGACATATTAAAAGGAGTTTTTTATTCAATATAAATTTCCTTTTGCTTGGACTTATATTGATTTGAAAAGTATTCCTGGTGAAGTATGTGAACATCATATTATTCTATAGGATGATACTAAACCTAGTCATCAAAGGCAACACTATCTTAATTCAAAATATTCCCTCATAATAAAAGAATAATTGGATAAACTTTTAGATATGGACTTTAAATATCCAATATCATATAATAAATGAGTTTTGACTAATTGTGATGGTACTAAAGAAGAATTAAAAATTTTGAATTTGTCAAGACTTTCAAAAATTGAATACTAAAAAGGATTATTTTCTATTATCATTTATGGATAATATATTAGATGCAATGGCAGGACATAAATATTATTTATTTTTTAATGGATTTTTGAAATATAATCAAGTTAAAATTGCCAAAGAGGATCAATTAAAGACTGCTTCTCCTATAGATTGGGAGACATTTGCTTATAAAGTTATGCCATTTGGATTACATAATGCCTCCGCCACATTTCAAAGAATGATGATTCAAGCATTTTAGGACTATTTATGATTGTTTATAGAAATATTTTTGGATAATTTTTATACTTTTACTTGTCACGGAAATAAAATATAGACTTGAAGTCTAAACAAACAGTTGAAGAAGAACTGGCAAGAATTAGATTAATCAGATGAGTATAAAAACAACACTAGAGAGGTGAACTAGAGCTCCAAGAGATGTGTTGTCGAGATTGAAGAACTCTTCAGCCTCCATTCTAATATATATTCCTAACTAGGAAGCTTTTCAAGCAGCTTCCACCAACTAGGGAGCTTCTCAAGCAACTTCCACCAACTAGGAAGATGTTAGAAAGCTCTAGAAGATTCTAAAGAGTACTAAGAATCTTTAAGAATATTCTAAAAGATTCTAATAAATATGTCCTTGACATCACCTCTTCCTCTAGCTTCAAGGTCTCCAAGAAGCCATTTGAGATGTATACTTACAAACGTATGAAATCAAAAATTTGTCGCATAGTCTCTATAATATACTCCAACTGTAGGTCACGAGGCACATGATTCATGGGCCCTTGTAGCCACCGATAATGTCAAACACCTTCTATTTAAGACCATGCCTGAACTTCTGCATCTTCATTGTGGAAACGACCTGAAAATATTGCTTCGGCACTACTTGCATGAGTTAGTTCATCTTTAAAAACAATTACAAGTGACCTACTGCTTGGTATTCTTCGATGTCTTCTTGGCTCTTCTAATTCTTTATCTTGAGGTCGACGTCGTGAGCTACTCGGTTGAGATGGTACCACTAGTACAGTATCTACATTCTCACTAGCCATATCTAAATACACCTTGATATTAGATATTCCGATATTGAACTTTGATTTGCTCCAATGCAAAAAATACTCTAAATTATTCCATCATTGCCATGAATCTAGTATCTTTTCTATCTCATATTCTTCGCTGTTTTCAATTTCTATACTAGATGGTGGATATTCCACTCTTCTACGAAAAGACGATTCTCGATAAGGTTCTAATAGAAAAACATGAAAGACAGGGTGTACCTTCATAACAGCTAGTAACTCTAAGTGATATGCCACAAGATTGATCTGCTTCTAGATAATAAATGATCCCAATCTCCGATAGTCCAACTTATCACATGGCCGCTTGGTCTTAATGTTCCATCAAAGTAGCCATATTTTATCTCCAATTTTGAAATTAGGTGCCTGATTTCAAAATTTATCCACGGATGCTTTGTAAGACTCTTGGGCAATTTACAATTGAAGCTTCAATGTGGTTAGAAGCTCCGATAGCTACTGCACCAATCCTTCAGCTGTTGGATAGTTATTTACTGACGAACACAATAGATCAAGTTTCGGATGGTATCCATAGTTGAAAAAGAATGGTATTTTTTGAGTCGACCCATGAAGGGTGTTGTTATATGCAAACTTGGCTAGCGATAGATATGCAGTCTAATCATCTTGCTGATAAATGATGCTGCATCATAAATACTGTTTCAAAACTTGATTCACCCGTTCCGTTTGGCCGTCAGTTTGAGGATGGAATGTCAAAGAAAGCTTGATGTCCACCTTCAATATCTTAAAAAAAAATCTCTAAAACTTTGATACAAATTGGATTCCTCAATCCGACATGATATCATCTGGTAGACCATGATATCAATACATATTATCAAGGAAGAGTCTTGCTGTGTCTTTGCTTGATGATGTCTTCTTACACACTGTCAGGGTAGAGAGAATTTGCCTTAAGAAAGCGCTGGGCTTTTAGCTGTCACTAATTTCTCAATCAAGCTTCAAAAATGAGGAAAACTCAAAGTTTATATATATATATTTTTTTTTCCTTTTAGAGAAATTACATCAAATACATAAGCCTCAAGTAACTAACAACATCCAAAGTATGATAAAATCCTCTAAAACCTTATATATCTTTATGTGGAAACTTTCTCAAACTTCAACATCTCATATCTCCTGATCCAACCGTCCAAACATGGTAAAATTTTCCATGAAGTACTGCTGAATTCTTATCAACATCTACAACAATTTTCAACTGCAAATTCATTGCGGATCCTTAGATATCTTGAAAACCCTAACAATTGCTTCAAACCCTTGTCTTTATACACCTACATACAAATTTCTTCATATCTCACAAACTATAAGCTCAAATTCCATGAAAATGGTATGCATAGCTTTTTAACACAAAATTTCACATTCTCCAAGAAGTTTGAGCCAAAATTTTGTCTGAAAACTCAAGTTATGGCTCAAAGCATAACTATTAACAACATGGTGTGCTTACTGCCTTGGAATTGGATGCGCTGTCTTCAACTCTTCATATCTCCTTTGTCGAAACTCAAAACTTAACAATTCCTTCGTAACAAACGTACATCTTGAAATCACCTTTCCAACCGCACCGTCCGATCTCCAAAAGCCTCCGTACAACTCCGCGAAATCCCAAAAAAGTGACAGTATGTATGAAATCCACTCTCTAACTTTGAACAAGTATAACTTCTTCACCCTAATTCCAAATCGCCTAAAATTTCCTCTCAAACTATATCCAAAATCCTAAACTTTACAACCCTACCTCTGAAATTGCAAATCCCCCTTTTTGAAGTCGCCAAAAACCCTTGTTAAGGTCGCGGGCAGCCTCCTCAAAGCCCATTGGGCATGGTATTCGACCAATAGGGATGAAGTTCCCTATTCCTTGCCTTCATCCGACCATGGCTTGATTTCATCCCTTCCAATTAGCCTCTTACTAGCTTAAATTTTCATCCTTAAGTCCCCACCTTCTCTCAAGGCTTCATACTAAACATTTAGATCTTATAATTTTTAAATACCATAACTAAAATAAGTAAAATAAAATAAAATAAAGTTTCTTCTATCAACCATTTTTAATTTAATTTACTAACCATTCTAACACACATCTAGATTCATAAACATATAATGTATTTTAACTAGTTTTTACATACTGTAAGTAATTACAGTACGACACCGTGGTCGCAATAAACCCTACAAACTCCATCTCAGTTTGGTGAAATAAGCACTTCTCCAACTTGGCGTAAAGTCCTCGCTCCCGTAGTTTTTTGAGTACCAAACAAACGTACTTCTTATGCTCTTCTTTGTTCTTAGAAAATATCAAGATATCATCCAGATAGATGACAACAAAATCGTCTAGATATTCTCAAAAAATATCATTCACTATGTGTTGAAAGACCGTCGGAGCATTGGTAAGACCAAATGGCATGACATTATACTCAAAATGACCATAACTTGTACAAAAAGTTGTCTTCCATTCGTCTCCTTCTTTGATTTGCACAAGGTTGTCAGCTCCCCTTAGATCAATCTTTGTAAAGATCTTTGCACGTCCAAATTGTTCCAAAAGACTAAAGATCTAAGGTAATAGATAGCGATTCTTCTTTGTCAACTTATTGAGACTTTGATAGTCCACGCACATCCGTAGTGGGCCATCTTTTTTCATCATAAGTAAGATTGGTGCCTCAGCTGGCGACTTTGAAAGACAAATGAAATTCTTAGCTAGGTTCTTGTCAATGTATTTCCGCAACTTAGCTAACTCCATCTGCAATAGGTTGTAAATTGGGCCAAAAGGCGGTTGTGCTCCTTCTTGTAATTCTATGGCACAATCATATGGTTGATGTTCTAGTAGCATGTCAGCATTCTTCTTTTGGAACATGTCTTGAAAATCCTTGTATTGTTCCAGTATACCTACTATTAAAATCTGCTCTCCACTAGTTAGAATCACATAAATGACCAATGGTGTGCCTTCCTTGCACAATCTTACAAACGTTCTTGCTCCAATGAACAAAGATTTTTTGGTTTAGGGTCTTCTTCCAAGCTTGTCCTTAGGTTATTTTATGGAAAATGTTATTCTCTACAACCTCCAATCTATGGATGGATTATATTTTTCCAGCCAAGAAAGATCAAGAATAACAAGATTTGATGGGGTGCTAATAATGTTGAAAATAATATATCTACTATAGTCTTTAAACGTCACCTCTATAGGTTCTGATTCATGGGTGACACTACCAGATAATAAAGGTTGTCCATCTATTACTTCTACGTGAACAAGTTTGCATTTCTGTACTATGGGAATTTTGTGACACTTAGCAAATTCTTGGTCTAAGAAACAAGCAGATGCTCTTGAATCTAATAAGGCTAAGGTTTTTAATTTTTGAGGACCAAAAGACAAAGGAATTGTAAAACAACGGGCAGATTGAGTAAGAAGAGAGGAACTTGGTTTTTATTTGTCCAGCCGCACGGTTCCTATTGTGGTTGGGCATCCTTGTTTTCCTGAACAAACGCACCTCTATTCTTGATGCTCCGTCTATTTTGCTCTTTAGGACAGCTTTCAGCTCTATGGCCTTCTCCACCGCAATAAAAATACAAACCTTTCTCCATACACTACTTCTTTTCTTCTAGAGTAAGAGATTTGACACATACCGCATCAATCTACATGTCCTCTGTCTCCAATTATAAATTTAGACTACTTGCCAATATAATTGTGCCATGATGACTTGTCTGGAGCGTTGGTCTTGGCGACGTTGAAATAGGCGGTTATTGCACTTCAGAGCTTGGCTAATGGCTTTGTTGAGCATTCGTGGATCAGGAAGAGATAACAACAAATCCTTCAGGTCATCTTTTTAGATCCCAATAGAATTGACTCATCAAATCTTCTTCATCCCAGTTAATGTCGCATACTAATTGCCTGAAATCCAATGCATAGATTGATGCAGAGCAAGTTCCTTGATGTAGCGATCAAATTTTTGTTGTAGCCCACCAAGCCTTGTCATACTTGCCAAATGCTTCCACAAATGCCTCCAAAAAAGTCTCAAAGTTGTTCAAAATCGGTGATCCTTTTTCAAATAGAGGTGCAAACCATGATGAATTTTCTTTGGCAATACAAAGTTCCCAATCCCTCCAACAAGATTCCTCCACGTATAACGCTCTGCATTATATATTGTTGGTTAACTTGACGGATTGATCAAACTCTTAAATTGAATGCCGTACATCAAAATTTAAGCTCGGTAGACTAATTCAAGGCTCTTTCATTATAGAAGCAATGATTCTACACGGCATCCATCTTAGACTCAAAATTTCACTCACATAGTTAATGTTTCACTTCAATCATTCTAAGATAAAAAAATAATTGTTTCTGTATAAGGAGAATATATTAATATATATTCCTAGTCCTCTAAAATTTCTTAAGACCTTCAAGAAGAAGGATAATCCACTCTCTCCAAGAAGAATAAGACTCCAATATTATAACAAAAAAGATATCAGTTTAAAGGAGGGTAATCTGTAACCTCTAAAACACTAGTGTACCTTCAAGAAGAGAGGTAATCTACACTACAACAAGAAGGAACTAGCTTTGATATCTAAGATGAGAGCAGTCTCGACAAACTATCACGAACACAAAATATAGACTTAAAGTCTAAACAAGAAGTTCAAGAAGAACTAGCAGGAATTGGATTAATCAGATGAGTATAAAAACAATACCAGAGAGGTGAGCTAGAGCTCTAAGAGATGTGTTGTCAAGATTGAAGAACTCTTCAGCCTCGATTCCAATATATACTCCTACCTAGGCAGCTTCTCAAGCAGCTTCCACCAATTAGGGAGCTTTTCCAACAACTTCTATTAACTAAGAAGCTTCTCAAGTAACTTCTATCAACTAGTTTGATCTTAGAAGGCTCTGAAAGATTCTAAAGAGTTCTAAGTACCTTCTAGAATGTTTTAGAAGGTTCTAACAAGTATGTTCTTGACATCAATATAATTTATAACTATTTGGAATACCTCAGCAAATATTTGGAACAATATGATAAATATAACATATTTCTAAATTTGAAAAAAAATCAATTTGATGTACCATCTAGAAAGCTCTTAGGACATATAGTTTTTGTGGTTGATATTGCTATTGACCCAGATAAAGTTAAGTGTATATTGGCTTTGTCAAAATCGGAGATGATATTGGGTGTTTGCAATTTTGTGGGCTATGTCAACTACTATAGACATTTTATCTATTCTTTTACTTTGTTATGTTTGCCTTTAACAAATCTTTTAAAGAAACTACTATTGGATGGTTCTTGTCTAATATGGACTAAGGCATATACTATTACGTTTAAAGAATTGAAGCATAAATTGGTTTCTGTATCCATGCTGATTGCGCCATGTTGGAAAAAACTATTTCATGTTTATGTTGATACGTCCAATGTTGCTATTGGATCTATGTTCATCCAAAAAGATAAAAAGGATTT
The DNA here is from genome assembly GCA_036785485.1 of Physcomitrellopsis africana. Taxonomy (NCBI): domain Eukaryota; kingdom Viridiplantae; phylum Streptophyta; class Bryopsida; order Funariales; family Funariaceae; genus Physcomitrellopsis; species Physcomitrellopsis africana. Next base: position 50,201 of record JAWRVF010001184.1, on the reverse strand, counting down.
TGATCATCCTATATAGTATGCCAATTGTCAATTGATCGTAGTTGAATGGAATTACACAATGATAAAGCAAGAAGCATTGGACATGATTTATTCTGTCCAAAAATATTGGCATTATCTATTTGGCTATATATTTGTCTTTCATATTGATCATCACACTCATAAATATATGATTAATAAATCTTAATTGAGTAGACAAATTGCTCAATGAATGTTGCTCCTATAAGAATTTAATTTTATTATTAATGTATATTTTAGGAAAATACATGTCGATCATCTATCCTAATTATCCAATATATTAGGCAATGAAATTATTAATGATGTGCTCCCTGATGTCGAGTTATTTGCCGTGGATATAATTTCATTGAAATATAGTGAATTGATTCAATATTTGACATTCTAGACAATCTCTCTTACTTATAGCAAGAAACTTAAGTGACATTTGATTTTGAAAGCTTCTACATACTTTGTAGGGCCATAAGTAAGACAAATAAAAGTAGATTGAAAAATAAAATAATATGAGCATATATAAGAGAGAGTTAAGAAGAGGTTTCAGAAAAATTTACCACAAAAATCTAAAAATAGATACCCGGAAAGGACTAGTTATGAACTAGGGTCGAAATCAGACCCTAGGGCACAAAACCGCATGCCTATGGCGGATTCAAAAGGTTTTTGCAGATTGGAGATTGGGATTAGGCAGTTGACCTAAGACGTTTGGTATAGAAGTTGGTTTTGAATGATTTGGAGAAGAAATGACTTTGTAATAGCTTTACAAACTCAAGCTTGTTTTGGGCAACTTGGGATTTTGTGAAATAAAATAGGGTTGATAATTTAGGCAATTCCAAAAGTTTTGTAGTAGATCCATAGCTGAAAATTTGTGGATTTTTGGATATTATTGTTGTTAATGTACATTGTGAATTTGAGCTAAATCTAATAATTTAGTTGTATGTAATTGAGATTTAAGTGGGTCAAGGTCTCAAAAATTAAGTTTTGAGGGTCAATCAAGGTTTTTGAGATCTTGAGCAATCTGCCAATTGGATTGGAGTAAACTTTATTTTTGTGGATAGTAGATTTGTTTTTCTATACACATGAATAATTTGAGACTGATTAAATAGTGAAGAAGGAAGAAATCAACACTGGAAGATCAGCATCAAGGTTGGAGAAGGAGGCTAGCCAAAACCCGAGAAGATTTTAGGATTTTTCTTCCATTTGATAAGTTTGATTTCTTTCAAATTTGTTGTGCTTGTTGCTGACTAAGTGATTGAAAGGTGTACAAAGTTTTGAATAAGATCAACAGTCTAATCAACAGATATTGAGGTTCTAATTTTTCCTAGGATTGATTTGAATTGGTTAGAATTTGGTTTAAGATTTGTTTAGGGTTTGGTTTAGGGTTTATTTTAGGATTTGATTAAGGGTTTGATCTATGACTTGAATAGGATTTGACCTAGGATTTGACTTAGGATTTGATTAGGATTTGACCAGAGTTTGATTTAAGATTTGGTTTAGGATTTAAGATTTGATTTAGGATTAGGATTTGATTTAGGATTTGATTTAAGATTTAGGGTTTGATTAGGATTAGGATTTGATTAGGATTTGACTTAAGATTTGACTTAGGTTTTGATTAGGATTTGACTAGGATTTGACTTAGGATTTGACTTAGGTTTTAACTAGGGTTTGACTAGGGTTTGATCAAGGTATGATTTAGGATTTTAAGATTTTTATTTTTAGTATTTTCTAAATTTATTATTTTATATATTATTTTCTTTTATGATTAATGTATGATTCATTTACTCTTCTTTTGTAATTTTTTTAAGATTGGATCAAAGTTTGATTAATATTGTTAAGGTTTAATAGAAGTTGTTTAAGATTCTATTAGAGTTGTTAGGATTTTGTTATTGTGTATTTCCTTTTTATCTTCCACAATCAGATGCCTGGAGCATTCTCGAGCAAAATTGCACATATTACGACACCGTTGTATATTTCAAAGTAAAATGCGTACCATATTAGGTGGATGTCATGTAAATAGTTGCGGTGGACACTTTGCTAATGATATTACTACTCGAAAAGCTTTAATGGTTGGTTATTGGTGGCTAACAATGTTCTTGGATGCACACTAATATGTAAGTTATTGTGATCCCTGTCAACATATTGGTCGACCTACCATGACTTCAGTTATGCCATTGATTCCAATTTTGGCATAGACATCTTTTGAAAAATAGAATATTGATTTTGTAGAACCTATCATATCAACATCAAGATATGGACAAAATTAGTATATCTTGGTAGCCACAAATTATATAACAAAATGGATAGAGGGGATTGCAATGAAGACGGATAGTATTAGTATCGTAGCAATATTTTTATATGAGAATATTATGATTAGGTTTGCATTGGTTAGTGATTGAAGAACATATTTTATTAATTCTACAATTGAAGCCTAGATGGATAAATACAAGATCACGCATAGAAAAATAATCCTGTATCATCTTAGGGCCAATGGACAAACTAAAAAAACCAATAGTATTTTATATAAAATTTTATTTAAGACTGTGTCTAGTACGAGTACGGATTAGGATATTAAAATCTTTGCTGTATTGTGGGCATATCATACTATGTATAAAGTAACTACTAATGCAATACCATTTTAATTGGTGTATGGCCAAGAAGCCATTCTATTGGTCAAATTGGAAGTTTGGAGCTTGAAAATTACATTGAATGTACATCTTAGAGACAAGCCATCCCTCCAATATCGGTTAGTATAATTGAAGAAATTAGATGAAATTTGGGCTATAGATCTTTTCACTATGGAAGCTAGACAATGTTGCTACAAGAGTTATTATGATAGTAAATTAATTCCTAAATCTTTTATGCCCAATGATTTTGTACTACTTTATGATAGCCGTTTTCACAATTTTTTATTAAATTTTAAATTTATTGGCAAGGACCCTATTATGTCATTGAAGATTTTTATAATGGATCAGTACAATTGAAAGACTTTCAAGGTACCCAATTTACTACCCGTATAAATGAAATTGATTATAGCTTTATTATACATAAATCCGAGATGAGTTTAAATTAGTAGACGGAGATTGCAATGGACTAATGGTAAATTTTAAGATTACTCTATATTGATGGATATTATATGTAATAAAGCGACTAGTGTTGAGTTATGAATAGAAGCAATAATTAATAATATCATTTAGAAATGACATTAGATTAATACCATTGTGCGTCTTCTTAGCTAAACCTATAGTTTAAGACTAAGAGAGAGACACCATTTAGAAACAGCTTTGATTGCTTATTATTTTGTGTTTTCTAGTGAATTTTAGTAAGAGGAGTAAAAATTGCATAGTAGCAATAACGAAGCAAACCATGGAGAGAGAAAAAATGTAAAGAAATGTGAAAATGGAGTCAACTAAAGAAAGAAAATTGTTGTTTGTAATAGTAACTAATATGAAGCTAGTATAATTAGATACATGTTAGTTTCTACAGAAGTAGAGAGAATTTAGAACTACGTAGCTATATGAATTTTTGGATGAATCTGAGAATTTGCTACCAATTGATACTAAGGTGGTGGAAGAATATGTGAGGAATTATGATCCAGAGGAGGATTCTAGTTTGGTGAATGGAAAGATTATTAGAATTGATGAGGTCATTCTACAGAAGGTATTGTATCTTTCAATTTGTAAGATATTAGTAGGAGGTGAAGTATTGACATATTTTAAGCTAAGCAATTACTTTAAGTCTGGGATAATAGCATTCAAATAAAATCAAGAATGATGGCCAATGGAAGCACTTATAGCGAAGCTTAGAGAATAGATGTAATTTATGCGAAAGCAGCTCGGCCTTAATCAGCTTACGACTTATATGTTAAGTGGAAGATGGAGCAGCAATAGCAATAATTGAGTGCCTAAGATATTCAAATTTTGCAATTAGAATATCAGATCCGAGAATTAAAAACTTATAATGAAGAAATTACAATCCAATTGAAAAATAATCCAATAAAAGATATCAAAGATACAAAGAATGAATTATCTCTAGAAACTATACTAAAAGACGAAGTTCAGACAGATGTGGTAGCTTTGTACGATGATGAGCTTACTATCATGGAGAATACATAACTTTTGATAGAATCAAAAATTATAGTTTTATTTGTGAGGGCGCTGCACAATTAAAAGTAGGGCTATAGAATAAATAGATAATAATGGTGATAGAATAAGGATTAAATACTGATAAATTGAATGATTAATCCATTGGATGGCCAGTATAGGCAGTAAAATAGAGGAATTAGTTAAAAAAGTGGTTAGGATAATATAGATGATGGTTGGTATCTTGGTTTTATTATAAAGAAAAGACGGAGGAAGAAATGGAGGTTAGACTATAAAAGACAAGACTTGGAGTAAGCTTAGTGCTACATCTTTTTTTTATTTTTTTTATGATAAGAGTATAGTGAACAGATTGGAATTTATTCTCATAGACAAACAATGTAAGCTAAAAAATATGGTAATAAAATATAAATTAGATTTATATGTGGTTGAATAAGAAAATAAAATTATTCACGGTTGAGTTCTATATAGAGGTATTGTATTCTAACACAATTATATAGTGAAATGTATAAATAATAATTTTTACTTAATACTTGATTATCTTAATTCAATAGAAATTTAATATACTTAAGAAAAGATTTATAAAAGCCTCTTAGATTATTTTCTTATTTTAATAGCTAATAGATAATAGTTAGTTATTAAATTTTCCTTCTATGTTGTACAAACTCTATTACTGCTTTTAAAAAGCCATAAGTTAATAAAAATAGAATAGAAAAGATAAATAATTAATATGATTGATACTAAGATTAAATTGAGGATTGTATTAAGCTTAAAAATCCTTAGAATAAGTTGGATTGATACTTAGGGATCAACCGTGTATGAGACAGGGTCAAAATGAGACCTCTCGCTTTAAAAACAGCTACCAAGGGTAGAAAGTCAAATCATTCAAAGATCAATAATTAAGTCTGCAGAGCTACCTTCAAGCTTATGCCAAAGATATTAGATTTGTTTATGTAGGATTTAGAAAGACTTAGCAATAGCTATCTAAAATCTAGGTTATACTAGACGTAAAGTTTTTATGCAATAATATTAGGACTAGTACTTTCAGCTATTGTGTGCAATTTAAGTAATATCTACAGTTGAAAATTTGATAGTATGTGGATGATTAAGTGTGCTAAGATTGAATAAAAATTTGTAACAATCTAACACTATAATTGGAGTTTATGTGATCTTTAATATAAAGAGGTATCAAAAATTGGCAGTTTAAAGTTGTTTAGGATTTCTATGACATCTAAAGATCTATTAATTGAATGAAGGTGAAATTTGGCATGGTATTGGAAGAATTAAAAGACATGCTATGTACCAAATTTTGACTGAAGTTTATAGCTGGAGAAGAAAAAATTACTACTAGAATATCTATATTAACTTCTAAGTTGGCAGCCGAGTGACATTAGTGCAATTTTTAGGTAAATTTTTGATAATTTGTAAGTTGGATTATATTAAAACTTTTTGAGCATATAGAAGACTTATATTTGTATTTATGTGCAAAATTTCACACTAAGTCAACAGTCAAATTAAGATTTATAGCTTATTGAATTTCACTAAATAAGGTTAAGACTTACAAGAAAAATTATAGTTGCTTGATTGTGACAAGTAACAAAGCAATTATGGTTTATATATAGATGAAGTTATGAAGAAGAGTGTTTTTAAGTACTTTGTATTGACTTAAGCACTCTCATATTGTTATTTAAATCATATTCTTCTTATATAGACAAAATCTATTAAAGATTCTTGGATATATGTGAACTGCAATTTCACCCTCTATAGCCACGTGCCTGGCACATTTCCAAACAATACATTGTCATGTTGTGGCATGATTATATGGTGAAACTATGACTAAAAATGATTTTCCAATTAATACTCTATTATCTTAGTTCAACAAGAATTCAACATATTTTAACAAGGTTTTTATGAAAGCCTATTAGTTTATTTTCTTCACTTAATAGCTAGTAGATAAGAATTACTTAGTAATTTTATCTTCTATGTTGTAGTAATTCTTTTATTACCTTAGAAAGGCCATAAAAATAAAATAATAAAAACATGGTAAAAAGGATAAATTACTAATATGATTGATACTAGGATTAAGTTGAGGGTAGGTTTAGGCTATAAAATCCCTAGGATAGGTTAGATTGATATTCGGGGGTTGGCCGTTTGTGGAACAGGGTCGAAATCAGACCTCCAGCTACAAAAACAATAACCTAAGGCAAAATATGAAAGATTTTGCAGATCGGTGATTAAGATTGAACAGCTAGCTCAAAGCTTATTTTAGGGACATTAAGTTTGTTGCCACAAGATTTTGGATGACTTTGCAATCATTGTTCAAAATCAATGTTTATATTGGTGTTTTGGATTTTATGTAAGACAATGATGATTTGTATTCTTGACTAATTTGTGCAATTTATATAGCATCTATGGTTCAAAATTTGATATTATTTGGATTTTTGGATGTGCTAAGTATGCACAAAGGTTTGTGTTAATCTAATAATGCAATCAAGAGATATTTGGACTTTGATACAAAGGATTGTTCAAAGTTGGCAGTTTAGGATTGGATAGGATTTCTATAATAATTAAAGATCTATTAATTGTTTTAATGTAAATATTGGCATGGTGATAGAAGACTTAGAGATCAAGTTACAAACCAAGTTTGAACTGAAATTAATAGTTGAAGAAGGAGAAATCACCACTAGAATTTTGGCATCAATTTTCAAATTGGCGGTGTTGTATTACGTGTTGTCTTGTTCGGGAATGCACCGGGCACTTGGCTGTAGAAGGTAAAGTTGTGTTTGCAAATAATCAAGACATCCTAAAAGGTTTCACCCATATATGAAGAATATAATTCAAAGTTCAATTCAAAAGTGTTTAAAAACACTCCTTTTAGTAACATCAACCATATATATATCCCAATAGCCTTGTTTCTTTTATAATTAAGCAATTTTTATTTTTCTTTGCAAGCCCTAATCCTAATCAATGAGCTTTGACAAGCTATAACTTTTAATCCAACTGTCCACTTAGTGTGAAATTTTGCACACAAATGCTAGTATAAGCCTTCTACATGCTTTAAAAAATTCAACTCAATCCAACTTACAGATTGCAAAAAAATGCCCAAAAACCGCATTGATGATACTCGACCACCAATTTGAAAATTGATGCAGAAATTCTAGTGGTGATTTCTCTTTCTTCCACTATTAACTTCAGCTCAAACTTAGTATGTAATTTGATCTTTAAGTCTTCTATCACCATGCCAAAATTTACATTGATCCAATTTATAGATCTTTAGTTATCATAGAAATCCTACCCAATCCTAAACTACCAACTTCCGACAATCCTTTGTATCAAAACCCAAATATCTTCTGATTGCATTGTTAGATTGAGACAATTTTTTGTACACACTTAGCACACCCAACAATCGAGACAATATCAAATTTTGAGTTGTAGATGCTATACAGATTGCACAAATCACTCAAGAATGCAAACCATCATTGTCTTATATAAAACCCAATATACCAATATAAACCCTGATTTTGAATAATGATTGGAAAGTCATTTAAAAACTTATGGCAACAAGCTTAATGCTCTTAGAATAAGCTTTAAGCTAGCTATCCAACCCAAAAACTTGATCTAAAAAAACCCCCGTACTTTGCCCTAAGCAGCCATTTTTGTGGCTAGAGGTCTGATCTTGATCCTGTCCTACAAATGGCCAACCCCTTGATATTAATCTAACCTATCCTAGGGATTTTATAGCCTGACCCTACCTTCAACTTAACCCTAGTATCAATCATGCTAGTAATTTATCCTTTTTACTATGTTTTTATCATTTTATGGCCTTTCTAAATCAGTAAAAAAATTATTACAGCCTAGAAGGTGAAATTATTAACTAATTCTTATGTACTAGCTATTAAGTGAAGAAAATAAACTAATAGGCTTTCTTAAATATCTTGTTAAAATACGTTGAATTCTTGTCAAACTAAGATAATAGAGTATTAATTAAAAAATCATTTTTAGTCATAGTTTTACCATATAATCGTGTCACAACAAGACAGCGGTTGAGTGTCATTAGTGCGGTTTTTGAGCATTTTCTGCAATTTGTAAGTTAGGTTGGATTGAATTTTTTTTAGCATATAGAAGGCTTATATTGACATTTGTGTGTAAAATTTCACACTAAGTGGATAGTTGAATTAAAAGTTATAGCTTATCAAAACTAATAATTCAACTGTCCACTTAGTGTGCTTTATAGCCTGACAAGTTGAATTATGGGATTGTTATGAGATTAGAAAAAGACAAGAAAATAAAATAAGAAGTTTATGAAAGATAGGATTACAAAAATTTATACTTGATTACAAACAATAGAAAGTTGAAGAGATTGAAGTTGTTTTAGAGCATTTAGATATTCATTAAATTCTACCGATTGGAAACGGTTAATTATGTGATCCTAACAAGTGTATCTCTTACAAATGGTCTTTCTTCAAGTTCGAATCCACCTCTATATAGGTTTATTTCAATAAGATTAATTTGAAATAAATAAAACAAACCAACAATATCCGTTTCACATTAAAAATTCTTTTTTAATCTTTTTTCTAATAAGATTTATATAATATGTATTCTAAATACTAAATAAAAGAAATAAATAAAATCTCAACAATCACCAATGTTTAACAAAGGTGACTCAAAATATATAGAAGCTATTATTAATATATAATCAACTTCAAAATTATTATTATATTTATGAATATATATATATATATATATAAATCTCAATAATAATGTTTTTAAATAAATCACTTCTAAATAGATAATGTAATTATATTTTATAATTAATAAAATTTTATTGATATGATTTATTTAAATATATAATAAATTATATATTTAATATATAAATATAATATTTTTATATAATAGCCAAATCACAACACAATAATGTGTACCATTATATTTTTATAAAAGACTAACTCAATATTCTTTACGTTATTGAATAGGTGGATTTTTTTAATATAGCATAGATAGTATTGCATCTTCAAGCATAGAAGTTAGAGGTCGGTGCAGTCTTAGTTGTGATACTCCAAGTATTATGTCATTATGAAGTTTTGTAACAACCCCTTCAATCTCCACAATCCTAACAAATAAGATAGTAGAAGCACTTATAATGGCGTCTACCTTAAACTCAAGAGATTTGGTCATAGTAATGTCTTATCTTCTAGCAATTTAAAAAAAAAAAAAAAAAAAAAAAAAAAAAAATCTATAAGAAGACAATATCAATTTAGAAGAGGATAATCCACAACCTCTAAAATGCTTTAAGACTTTTAAGAAGAAGAATGATCTATTCTTTCATAAGAGGGATAAAATTCTAATATTATAATGAAGAAAATATCAATTTAAAAGAAAATAATTTACAATCTGTAAAACATTGGTATACCTTCAAGAAGAAGAATAATCAACTCTCTAAAAAAAAAGATCCAACTTTGATATTTAAGATGAGGCCAATCTCAACAAATTTTCAAGGATATAAGAATACAAAATAAGAGATTTGAATTAAAAAGAGGTTTCAAGAAGAATTCAACAAGGACTTGAATTAACTAAATGAATATACAAACAATATCAAGAAAATTAAATTAAAATTCCAAGAGATATGTTGTCAAGATTGAAGGATTCTTTAGCCTTGATTCTTATATATATTCTTATCTAAGAAGCTTCTTGAATAGCTTCTATCAAATTAAGAAACTTCTTCAGCAACTTCTATCGACTAGGAAGCTTCTCAAGCTCTTACTACCAAGTTGGAAGCTTCTCAAGCTACTTTCACCAACTAAGAAGCTTCTCAATTGACTTTCATTGACTAAAAAATATTGCTTTGCTTTTATAATTAATAGATTATAATTTATTTCAATTACAAGAATCTTTATTATTTCATATCAACATGTGTTTTAAATTATTGTTAAGTTTATTAAAACATATTTTTGTCATAATATATATTTAATATTATATATTATTATAAAAAATAATAAGACTTATCTAATGCCCTGTTTAAATATTTTATTCTTATACCAAAAAAAAAAGATGTGGTGTATGATCAAGAACAAATTGTTCTTTTGAAACCAAAGCAATTACATTTTATAGCCATCAACAATTCTAATTCATATTACTTTTTTTGATAAAATTTGTTGAATTATATTAATAAATCTTCTTATTTTTTAATATTAAAATTAACCTTTATAGCGACTCTAATAAATTTGAATTTAAAGATGATTTTTTTTATTTTAAAATATATTTATATATTTCAAAAGGTCAAATATAATTATATGTACTACAAATAAAATATAATTTTCTAATAATAGAATACTTTGAATTTAAAAAAACTTTAGAATTTATTTTTAAAAAATTTTGATAGCCTTAAATATAAAAAATTATTAAAGCATTTATTAAATCTTGTGGCACTTCTTCTCAAGCAAAGACTTCATTTCATTCTATGGAATTTTTCAATCTTTACAAGTTTTAAAATAACATTATTTATTTGTTTTAAAGGATTTTATTATAAATCTTCTAATGTCAAATTCATGCAATTTTATTTTGTGATGGTGGATTGTCTTATCAAAATGGCACATTTTATACCTTCTACAAAAACTATCATGAATGAAGAAATATCCAAAAAAAATTTAATAATATCTACTGTGATTTGTTGTTTTACTTATTCTTCTAATATTACCTAGAATAAACCTATAAAGGGGGATTTAAACATTGGAAAAGACTAAACGCACGAGACACATTGTTAGGGTCACATAATTAACCGCTTTGGAACAACAAAGTTTGATGAACACATTGTTATACTGCATTTATATGCAGTATGTAAAAATATTATATTTTTTATTTACTTTTGTTATCTATGTGTGAATGCTAGAGGCTATTTTGGAAGATATTCTAAGAGAAGGATTTGTTTTATCCACTTAATTAGTGAATTAGGATGGCTATTTGTTTTGTTCCTACCTTACTTTTACCTTAGAGTAGATTCTTTTGTAGTTGGAAGAAAAGTAAAAGATGTATAAATATGATTTCGATTCTTTCTTAGTGAAATTTATAAAGATTATGGAAAATTATACTAACTTTATATGAAGCTAATTCTTAAAGCATTTGGAGTTGGAAAGAAAGAGTTGTAAGCTTGAGAGTAGAAAAGGGTCTGTTGCCATCTGATGAAGAGGGGTAGAGACTTTCCGAGTTGGACGTTCGAGTTGGACAGTCTCTTGAATCTTTTTGGTATTTTAGGTGCTTATAGTAGCTTTTGTAAGCTTTCTATGACAACAAAAATCAACAAATTAAGAGCTTCTATGAGAATTTTATTAGTTGTAAAGTGACAAGAGGGCATATTGACACTAGGGTTTGAGGGGTAGTTTCAACTAGCCATAAAATCTGAAGTTTAAAAGGTATACATGCAAGATTTAAAGACAAGTTAGATGATAGAGTGAGCTTTCTAAAAAGCTATTGCATGTCTAATTTGAAGAAGGCAAGTGATCACAATAGAAGCTGAAGTATAAGGAGCTTTGTTGTCTTTGCACTTTGTTGGAAAATTTTAGTACCTACTTCAATTAGCCATAACTTTTAAATGATAAGACTTCTATTTGTGAAATTTTAAAAAAATTTACAATGTGTTATTAGCTTTCTATAAATTATAAGCATGCTTGATTTGATATTTGGATGAATTTTTATTGATTTATTTAATTTTAGCTAGTTGTATAATTTATATTCTTCATATGCGGTTGAATTTTGAAGTATACTTGAGTATATATATACTCTACTTATATGTATTATATAAAAATAGATACTTATATTTATATTAAATATTTATATAATTATTTTATAAATATTATATAAAAGATTATACTTTATATTTATATAAGTTTTATATAAGTATAATATAAGTATAATATGGAAGCTTGAATAAATATTGTGTAAGTATACAAGATACTTGCATGACTTCTTTCTATGTTCCCTGCTAGTTCTAAAAGCAGCTATGAACATAGTATTTTCTCGAGGCAGATTCTCTCTATCCAACAACGTAAATGCTCTAAAATAAGTGCATCTTCTTCATCTTCCTACTACTATGCAATCAAGAATACACTTTGTAACATTGTCTTCCATAATTCTCCTATTATAATCTCCTATTATAATCTCAAAATGACATCAAGCAATATTATATTATCTTAACAGATTACATACAACTGCTTCACATTCCAATCATTGGAAATAACTTCTCACCAATAATCCCTTCCAAAACTAATCATTTTTTCAATATTCTCTTTCATCGCTCAACTCTCACAACCAATATGGCATAACATTCTCATTCACAATCAAACTACATTGATATATACCATCTTTGACTACCAATTTGCCATACCAAATTCAATCATCAAATAATTATAATTTTTTATTTATCTATATATGAATTGAATTTTTTATTTTCATTACTATATTTCTCAGTTTATATGCTATGATTAATCAGAATGTATTCTGGATTCTCTACTACATTCTAACACAAAAGAAAATGAAAGAAAAAGGTAGCACCAAGCTTACCTCGACTCTCAACTCTCACAATCAGGCCCCGATCTCTTCTTCCTTATTTTCTTTATAATAAAATTCAAGACTCCAACTATCACCTTTCTTGCTTTAATCGCTTTTTCAATTAACTTTCCTATGTTATCATCTATATTAGTCAGCCAATGGATTAATCATCTAATTTATCACTTTTTAATCCTTACTCTATCACCTAAGATTATCTATCTATTCTTCATAGCCCCACTTCTAATTGTGTAGCACCCTTGCAAACACATAATTGATAAAAAAAATACTTTCATTTATGAAGTTGGCTCTTTGGATTATTCAAAATTAGAACCGCAGTCCCTATTTCAATTATTGAGTGAATTGGATCCCACCCTGATGTTGTCACTAGGATAGCCTCCCGTTTCACCAATCGACTTGATTCTCCGACTTCACGCACCATTATCCCTAGACTAATTGTTGGTGTTATTAAACTCTAAATACAACATTGAGATACTAGAGGGAGTATATTTCTCTCTATTATCAGCGATGTTTGATTCAATATATATGTAATTATGCAGTATATATAATTGGAGCAAAGCAAAGATGCAAACTTCCTCGTCTTCCGCTTAACTATTATCTCCGCATGGATTCTGGTTATTACAAATGCTGCCCAATTAAATATCATTTCTTCTAACGTTCTTATCACAATAAACTATAATTATTTGGATATGTATGTGGTATGTTGGTTCAAGCCTAGTTGCTTCTGAATGACCGCATCCATTCCATAAGCTCTAATGTAAGTACCTCCGCCACCTCCTAGCCCTGATTCTTCTCCACTAATGACATACCACCTTTAAAATAACTACCCGATCTAAAATCATTAAACACTTTGACATCCACTACAAACTCACCAATCAATAGATGTAGTATTGTCTACAAGGTACTCTCATCTATCTTGATTATCTTCTCCTTTACTACATTCAAATCATCCTCTAGGTTGTAGTTTGCTATATATTTTGCCACCAATTCCACATCAATTGGCACCAAACTATCTGACCCGTACAGAAGCGAATATAATTGTACATTTCTAAAATCTCTCTACCTTTGTGGGGACCAATATATTTCCAACTTCATTGGCTCCATGTTGGTGATCACCATTAAAAATGGTAATTCCAAATTACTCTTACTTCTCATGTTTTGGACATTTTTCTCTCTGTCTAAAGCTCTCTTCGACCTTTTCATCAACATTATAGACTACAATTTGCTTCTCATTCCTTGCTCACGCTAACACTATTTTTACTTACTGCAATAAACTCTATACTCTAATGCGTATGCTTCACACAATAATGTTCAAAAACTTTTGATAAGTGCCCTGCTCTTAACCTTTTACTTGGAATCTGAATCAACAATCTTTAATCTAGTGTACCGTGACCTCACATCTGATTTTTCTGACTAAGCGATATTAGTACCCAAAACTAATCATCAATTGTCTTTTCTAACTATCATGCACCTATAATATAGGTGATCTATCATTAACAAGTACAGCCTCTTCCCTCTCATTTTTGAAATCCGTCCTGAATTTATATACAATAAAATTGTAACCAATTTTTATTAATTTGTGTGATAAATTGAGTATCCATAAAATCTTCCAATTGAAGTGAACCATTAAGAAAGGCTTCCACTACTCGATACGGTTTATGCCAATGGACTTGGAATTTTTCCAAAAAATTGTGAAATCAGCTATCATAAAGAAGCACTAGATTAATGGACAGAAAAGATTTGGGACATAATTTACTATCATAATAACTCTTATGGTGACGCTTTGTAGCTTCCTTAGTCAAAAGAACCATAATCCAAACTTCATCCAATTTTTCCAATTGTGCTAACTGATATTGAAGGAATTCTTTATCACCAAGCTATTCATCCAACGCAATTCTTAAACTTTGAACTTCCAATTCAATTGGTAATATTGTCTCTTATCCGTACACCAATTAGAATGAAATAGAATTGGTAGTAACTTTAAATGCAGTATGATATGCCCACAAAGTTGTAAATAATTTTGTATCTCAATCCATTCCCATACCAGACACAGTCTTAGTTAAAACTTTACACAAAATACTGTTGGTCTTTTAAGTCTACATATTAGCTCAAGGGTAATATGGGGCTATTTTTTGATATTTGATTTCATATTTATGTGTTAAGATTGCAATCGTAGCATTAATAAAGTGGATTCCTTGATCACTAACCAATTTTTTGGGACACCCAAAGTAAGTGATAATATTCTCATATAAAAATATGGCGACTATATTAACATTATCACTTTGTACTGCCACTGCCTAAGCCTATTTTATTACATAATCGATCGTTACTAAAATATATCTTTTTTGTCTACTTCGTGAGATTGGTATGATTGGTCTTATAAAATCAATACCTCATTTTTTAAATAGTGCTTGTATTAAAATTGGTACTTATAGCATGGTAGAAGTACCAATAGATCTATCAATACGCTAACAAGAATCACAACGTCAAACATATTGGTGTGCATCTGAAAACATTGTTGGCCACCAATATCCAACCATTAAAGCTTTTCGAGTAGTACTATCACCAACAAAGTGTCCACCACAACTATCTAGGTGATATCCATCCAATAAGGTACGTACTTTATTTTAAAATATACAATGGCATAATATTCCATCCTTTCCTTGCTTATACAAAGCATCACCTATCATGGTATACGAAACATTTCAAAATCAGACTCTGCTTAAGTTTCTTGCTATAAGTAAGTGGGAATGTTTGGAATATCAAATATTGAATCAGTTCACTATATTCCGGTGAAATTACATCTACGGTGTCGGGTAGAGAGAATTCGCCTTAGGAAAACGCCGGGTTCCTAGCTGCTACTAGAACTAGCAGGGAACATGAGAGGAAGCCGTACAAGTATGTTCTATACTTGCACAATATTTATTCAAGCTTTCAAGTTATACTTGTATTATACTTGTACAAGTCTTGTACAAATATAAAGTATAAATATTTGAATAATACTGATATAAATACTTATATAATACTTGTATAAATACTTATATAAATATTATGTATAATACTTGTAGAATACTTATAGAATACTTATAGAATACTTGTATAAATACTTGATATAATACTTATATAATCCTTGGTATAATACTTATACAAATACTTGTACAAATATTATGTATAATACTTGTATAAATACTTGATATAAATACAAGTATATATACTTGTATGAAAGGTATAAACAAAGTATATATGTATTCAAGTATACCTCAAAATACAATTGCGTATGAGGAATATAAGTTATACAACAAGCTGAAACTAAATAAATCACTAAAAATTCATCCAAAAGTCGAATCAAGCATGCTTATAGCCTATGGAAAGCCAATAATCCATCGTAAAACATATCAAAATTTCACAAATAGATGACTTACCATTTAAAAGTTATGGCTAAAAGAAGTAGGTGCTAAAATTTCCAAGCAAATGCAAAGGCAGCAAAGCTCCTCTTCACTTCAGCCTTTGTTGTGATCACTTTCCTTCTCCAAATTGGACATGCAATAGCTTTTTAGAAAGCTCACTCCATCATCTAACTTGTTCTAAAATTTTTCATGCATGCCTCTCAAACTCCAGATTTTGTAGCTAGTTGATTCTACTCTTCAAACCCTAGCAACAATTTTCCCTCTTTGACACTTCACGGCTCATAAAACTTTCATCAAAGCTCCAAATGTATTGATTTTTGTTTTTGTAGAAAGCTTACATAAGCTACTATAAGCACCTAAAATATCAAAAGGATTGAAGAGATTTTCCGACTTGGGTGGTTGAACAAAGTCTCTGCCCCTCTTCGTCGGGTGGCAGCAAACCCTTTCCCACTCTCAAGCTCACAACTTTTGCTCTCCAACTCCAAATGCTACAAGAGATGTCTTGATAGAAAGCTAGCACAATTTTCCATACTGTCTATAAATTTCATTAAGAAAGAGTTGAAATCAAACTTACAGTAGCAGCTCGAAGTTTCTGCCCCTCTTCATCAGATGGCAGCAAACTCTATTCTACTAAAACAAGCATAATGTTTTGCTCACAACTCCAAAACAAGCAAGTGAGTAGGTTCTAGAATCCTCACAACTCAAAGAACACACCCACCAATTTTCATTACAATTGCTTCTATCTCCTCGGAGCTATCTCTCTCCAAAGTTCACCACTCAAAACTTTTCGTCCTCTCGGTCTAGCAAGAGGAGTATATCTCCCTTTCTTTCCATATTAGACTATGAGACGCCCACATGGGCAGCCAAATCCTATTGAATGGGCCTTATTCACCCCATGCTCTTCTTTCTTATCCCTCACAAGGTCCATTCTACCTCAAAAGTCAACAAGAAAGGTAAAACAACCTTTATTTTTCTTCTAATTACAAAAGAGTCTATTCTAGGATATAAATAAAGTAGGAACAAAACAAATAGCCATCTTTATTCACTAACTAAGTAGCTATAATAAATCCTCTCCTTATAATATCTTCTAAAATAACCTCTAGCACTCACACATATATTAACAATAGATACAAGATTTTTAATATTTTTATACACTGCACGTAAATGCAGTACGACAACGGCAAATAATTTCATATCAGGAAGTACATCATTGATAGATTCATTTTTCAATATATTGGTCAAATAAGATAAATAGTCCGTATTGGAATATTTCTTTCCTAGTCAAACATTAATAGTAAAATTTAAATTCTTGAAGCAATAATATCCATTGAGCAATGCGTCCACTCAATTGAGATTGATTGACCATATACCTAAGAGCATCGTGATTGACATGAAACATAAATAGATAATCAAGCAAGTAATGTCAAAGTTTTTGTATAGAGTAGATCATGCCTAAGACTTTCTATTCAATAATAATGTAATTTTGTTCCATAGCAATGAATTGTTGACTAGCATAATACATTAGATGATCCAAACTCTTTTCATCTTTCTGACTTAACACAAATCCAATAATAATATTGGATGCATCAACATAAATATGGAATAATTTTGTCCAATATGGTGCAACAAGTACTGGTGTAGATACCAATTTGCACTTCAATTCTTCAAATTCAACTGTATATTTTTCAATCTAAATTAGATTAGATCCATCGGACAGCGATTTCTTTAAGAGATTAGTTAAAGAGTGACAATGACTACAAATAAATCAATAAATTGCTAATAATAATTGATATGGCCTATGAAATCACAAACACCCTATAGTGTTTCTAGCTTTGGTAAGGTTAATATATAAGTAAATTTATTTGGATCAGTAGCAATATTAGCTACAAAAATAATGTATTCCAAAAGCTTTTCCAAGGATACACCAAATTGACACTTCTCAGAGTTTAAGGATATCCCATACTTATCACATTGATCCAAACATTTACCAAGATATTTCAAATGGTTAGTTGTCGTACTAAATGTGCAAAATTATCTAAAAATATCTCCATCAACAATCATAAATAATCTTGAAGTACTTATATTATTATCTTTTGAAATGTGGCCGCGGCATTACATAATCCAAATGGCATCATCTTATAAGCAAATGTGTCCTAATCCATGATAAAAGTAGTCTTTAATTGATCTTCTGCTATAATTTTAATTTTATTGTAATACAAAAATCCATCCAAAAAGAAGTAACATTCATGCCTTGCTACTACGTCTAATATACTATCTATAAAAGATAAAAGAAAATAATCCTTTTTGATAGCCGCGTTTAATTTAGAAAAGTCTTGACAAATTCGGATTTTTTTATTTTTCTTTGATACTATCACAATTGGTGAAATCCATTCATTATATGATATTGGATATATGAAGCCCATATCTAAAAGTTTATCCAATTCCTCTTTTACCATAAGAAAATATTTTGGATTAAGGCGGTGTTTTCTTTCACAAACTGATATAGCATCCTCCTCTAAAGTAATTCAATGCTCACAAACTTTGACAAGAATACCTTTTAAGTCCACATATGACCAAACAAAAGCAGATTTATGACTTAGGAAGAAATCTTTCCAATTTTTTAGCTCTATATCCGTAATACTAGTGTATACTTTGATAATTTGTGATGTTGCATTATTGCCCAAGTTAATGAATTGGCACATAAGTTCTGCAATAACCTCTGATTTGATTTTCTTCTTCTGCTCTGAATCCTTCATATGATCTGACAAATTAGAACAATCCAATTTTGATTCCAATGTACTAATTTCATTAACCGCAAGATTATTCATCCAATTGACAATATCACAATCAAAGTTTGTTATATCCTTCGGATATATTAAATATTCTTTGGATCTTTCATGTTGATGTAATACGCCTTGTTTTTGCATGTGAATTAGATCATCACCAATTTGCATTGAATTTGTAACTTTTTTATATTTCACATCAAATTGACCCTCATTGTTAGATGTCACCTCGGAATTTAGAATTTGAGATTCTCCATGATATTGAATTGGATACATTTGTAAAACAATCTTCTCTCTATCCTTCCTAATAATCAACATTCCACGGTCCCAATCGTTCTTAATTTTGGCTTGATATAGCGATGGCTGATCCATTAAAATTGGATATGATAATGTAGAACTTTATAATTGAAAAATAATATAATCAATCTTATATATAATTCCAACAATAATAGTATCAATATTACAAAGAATATCCATAGACTTCACATGACTATAGTCAGCCATCCTCAATACTAAAGTCATGGATAACAATTGAACTAAATCCAAATGCTCTATTGTATCCGCAGTCATTAAATTCAAACTAGAACCTCCATCCACTAGAACTCCGGAAATAAGAACACTATTAATGGATACATCAATAGCCGGTGCACCCGGATTAAGATTTAGACTAACTTCATAAATTTCTTTATTATGAGCTCTATGTCGTATTAATAAGAAATTTAATATAGAATGACATTCTAGCACAATTGCTAATAATTGCTTCATTGAAATTGAAGATTTTATTTCATTCAAATCTTTCAAAATATCATATGGTTTCATATTGGCAATGATTCTCATGGCCTTTTTTTTTTCATGGATTTTAATTTAATCTCTTGAGATAATTTATCTTGCTTTATGGGATTTGAAATTAGAATTGTTAAATAAAGTTTGTTAAAATACTTGTCCATAAAATGATCTTTCAATAAATAAGACGATTTCTAAAACTTTACAGATATTGGTATTGGTTTAGTTTAAACCAATATCTTAATACTAGAGACATCATTAGATTGTATAGACAAACGAGGTCTCAGCGTTGGTAATATCTTTGATATTGGTATTAGATTTGGGATTTCTACCATTAAATTGAATGGGTCCCTCGTAGTTGATGTACTTAATTATAGAATTGGATCTTTCCCTTTTTGTTTGGCAGGAATAAATATTGTATGGACGCATTCCATCTAATTTATCGAAGAATCTTGTGGAACTTGATTATTATCCTCTATCTTATTATATAGCTAGATACGTTAATCTTAGTTATTAAAATTAAACAGAGTATTGCACTACTGATATGTATATTCTGACTATTTACAATTTCTATAGACTGGAGCATATTCATTATTAGCTCTTAGATTGAAACATTCACTAGCATAATGTCCTAATTTCCCACAATGATAACATCAAAGTGGTCTTCTTTCAATCCCATTAGGGATATTGGAAGTTTCTACTAGTATATACCGGTTCGGCCTGTTCCAAGTTGGATAGGTAAATGATTTTGGCTGACTAGTTAATACTATAGAATCCAAAATTGGTTTGTAAATAGATGGATATTGAAAATATCTTTGTTGATTTTGCACAATATCTTGAGGATTGGATCCATATTCTTGATTATATGCCAAATTTTAAAAATTAAAAAAATTCCTATTTTATTTATTTGAACAATTCTTTTTTTAGCCAAACCTATTTCTTGTCTGGATTTGAATAATTAAATCCCAAGAAGTCGGTTGAATCATAGTGTGATTATTGAATTATGGTTACTTTCATAAATTCCAATAATTGGTGGTGATATGCTTATCCCCACAAAATGTACATTGTATAGTCATTTGAGGTGGTGATGAACATTCCGTTATCAAATGGCCTTGTCTCTTATAATTATTGCACCAAATATTGGATCGAATATTGATTGGTTTATGCCTCTTCTCCTTATCTTTTGCTAGATTAACAACCAATTTGTCCATCTTCTTTATAAAAGTTAACAATAAAGTCTTATTTAGATCCTTTGATACTAGTTCATTAGATAACTCTTTTGTAGGTACTAGATTTTGATATGGAGAATATGGAAAATACAAAACTGCAATTGCTAGTGGTACTGCCTACAATATGACAGCATTAACTATTTCCTGTAGATTAGCACTAAAATTTGTGCCATAATCAATTATTCTTGGATAACTGCCCGCTGTTTCATTCTAGGTTGGCATTTGATAAATTCCTTGAAATGAAATCATTGTGGCTTTGGTGGTTAAAAATTGGTCATAATGATATTCTTTTTATACCTTAGCTCGGTCAAGTGAAGAAGGAATAGTAACTGGTTGGATATCTTTCATTAACATTTTTAATTCTAGTGGGTATACTCTGTTAGCCAATATAGACAAAACAAACAATTCTAGTATTTGATTATTTGGCCATTTATAAAGGATATCTACTACTCGACCATAATATAACTGCATCGCTTTTCTTTGTATCATTCTATTATTCATTAACATTTCCTTGAGATATTCTTCAAATCCAATTAGTCAAAAATGGATTAAAAATATATTTTCTAATATCTTCCAATTAGAGAATTGATCCACGGGTTGACAATTAAACCATTCAAATGTTGTGTCTTTCAAGATCGCTAGCAGCCATCTCAATCAAATATCTTCAGCTCTACCATTAATGGCTATATATATAATCAGGAATTGAGACAAATATTGATGAGGATCTACTCCTGGCAAACCTCTAAAAGTAGGTAATGGGACTATGCTAGTTGTATGATCGCCTATAACATCCATTTAAATTGCAATTGGAATTACTTGTTTCCCTATCACCATTGAAGATGATAATGTTCTACTCACTTTCTTATTAAAATAAACATTGCCTTTTTCAATTGTCTTTTTTGGACTTTCAAGCCTCCATAATTTACTATTATTATCTTCAAATAATTTTATTGATTGAAATTGAAATAAAAATGATGGATTTTGAAACATTAAGAGCCAACTCTATCAATGCTTCCTTTTTAGATTCCATTCTTGTTTGTCTTGCAATAAATTTCTTGCTTATGCTCTCTCCTATTTTTCTTTCAACAATCATATTTTTCTTAGTATAATGTTTTTATTCTTATTAACCATAATCTTTCATTGTTTCTCTGAAATTGCTTTCTATCTCCAATCTAGCTATACATTTGGTTTTACTTTCAAATCAATATTAATTTTAGAACGTCTTCGTACATCATGCAAAAACTACTCATTTGGTACTTAATTCCTAACACTTAAAACTATTATCATTCCCTGGCAATGGCGCCAAAAATGTAATTTGTTATTTTACTTACTCTTCCAATACTGCCTAGAATAAACGTATAAAGGAGGATTCAAACATAGAGAAAGACTAAACAAATGAGACACATTGTTAGGATCACATAATTAATCGCTCTTAAATGGCAAAGTCTAATGAACATATAAATATTCTAAAACAATCCCGTCCTATTGCTACCCAATCAAGAATACACTTTGTAACATTGTCTCCCATAATTCTCATATTGTAATCTCATATCTTCTTTCAATCTCAAAATGACATCAGGCAATATTGCATTGTTTTAACAGACTGCATATAACTGCTTCATATTCCAATTATTGGAAATAACTTCTCATTAATAATTCCTTCCGAAACTAATCATTTTTTCAATATTCTCTTTTATCGCTCAACTCTCACAACTAATATGGCATAATATTCTCATTCACAATCAAACTACATCGATATGTTTTGTCTTGGGCTGCAATTTGCCACACCAAATTTAATCATCAAACAATTATAATTTCTTATTTATCCATATATGAATTGAATTTTTTCTTTTTATTGTTATATTTCTCAATTTATATGATATGATTAATCAAAATATATTATAGATTCTCCACTATAGTCTAACACAAAAGAAAACAAAAACAAGAGGTAGCACCAAGCTTATCCCGACTTTCAACTCTCAAAGTTGGATCCTAATCTCTTCTTTCCTATTTTCTTTATAGTAAAATCCGAGACTCCCATTGTCACCTCTTTTGTCTTAACCGCTTTTTCAACTAACTTTCCTATGTTACCGTCTATATTGGCCAGCCAATGGATTAATTATCTAATTTATCACTTTTTAATCCTTACTCTATCACCCAAGATTATCTATTTATTCTACATCTACCAATATCATAGACTTTCAAGTGACATTATATTTGATCAAGGATTCTAATTTGTATTAAGATTTTAGAAGACACTTTTCAAAATATTAAAGATTGATATCAAATTATTTAAAAATTTACATCTTTAAATTAATAGACAAGCAAAGTATATAAATTAAATATTAAAACAATATTTATAATGTATTATCAATTATAATTAAGATAATTAAATAAATCTCTTGCCATTAATAAAAAATTTATATCAATATAATATATTCATCTATTTAATAAATTTTATTTTTTAAAAATATAGTTATTATCTTTAATTTGATATTTTTTATTTTTTAAAAGTTGAAAATCCAACATTAGAAGATTTGACAAGTAGAATGGTAGAGTTTCACATAACAATGAAGATATAGCTAAAGAAAACTCAAGAATGACAAAAAGCTAATACATACATTCTTGAAAAAGAACAACCTTCATTTAAAGTTGGTAATGGTTATTCTATTGTAATATTAAGACCAATCAATCTTATCAAAAGTTTGATTATCAAAAGTTTGATTTATTTATTAGTCAAAAATAAATTAATCTAATTACATATTGATTACAATTATGATAGTCAATAAAGATCCATCATATATTTTACATGTCTTTTATTGAGTCTTATATTACAATCAACATATCAAGAAGAAAGCAATTACCACCGCCTTGTGTTAAAATAGATAATAACTAAGAATTTGAAGTAAAAGAAGTCTTGGATTCAAGGCACCATCTAAATAAATTAAAATATCTTATACATTGGCATAAATATGATGTTGGTAAATGCACATGGGAGTCATATGAGATTCTTGTAAATGCATCAAAATTTGTTATTTTTTTTCAACAATAACATATATCAAAATTAATGATCAATTATTGACAAAAAGATGGTATAAATCAAGGAAAAACGAGTTTAAAAATCAACTTGTAAAATTTCTTTGTAATTATGAGTACCAACACTAATAAATTTATTTTAAAAGTTATTATTTTTAAAATTACTAGATGAAGTATTTAGATTATTTTAATTTAGATAATATTAGAATCTTAATAAAGATTCACAAAAGAGACATATCCATTCTTAAATAAATAATAAGATATAACATGTTTGGTGTCACAATCTTAGAAGAGACTCTTAATACTTAGTGTAACTATTGGAGCTAAGTACTATATCTAATAGAATATAAAATGTATTGTTTGAAGATTCTTATGAAGGCTTCAACAATGATCAAATAAAAAAATGGTCTTCTTGCTTTGATATGGAACATTATAAATGGTTGAAAAGATCTATCAACTACCTTTGTACAAAATATAGATTAGATTTTGTTGCAAATATCATTTAATGGATCTTGGATTTCATCAACTTATTAAGCAATTTGACCACTTCTTGTGGAACTTGTTGTCTAAAAGATGAGATAATATAATGGATTTTTTATATTACTTAAATAAATAGAAATAAATAGAAATATATTAAAAAATATATATCTTTTTTAAGAAGCTTCAAAGAAGTTTTTTAGATGCATATTAGATAATTAGATTTTTATAGATATGTCACATGGCTATTGAAACTTCTCTTATAAGTTTCATACTTTTAGGAATTTGTATTGGAAGCAACCTACAACTTGATACTTAGATATAAGCCTTACAATTTTTTGGAAGCTTCCATAAGATCATAATTAATATATACAGAGGCAAAATTGAAGCCATTGTCAAGTTTGTTGATATTTTTCTTGTATTTCACTCTTAGTTTAAGACTCTCCAATCTCTTTATATTGGTTTTATTTGTTTTCTAACTTATAACTATGTCTTTTTTACTTACTTTCTTCTTTCTTCCATAATATATGAATATGTTATCTTTTAGATTTTTTTTAGATTTGTGTTTTTAAAAAAATCTATAGATTCTTTTTTATATGCCACAAGACTATAAAAACTGCTCTTAAAGGTTTTTCATCTTTAAAAACTACTACAAAGTTGTCCTAAAACTTGAATAATGAGTCTAAAATTCTTATGGTCTTTTGAAAGCTTCCACATTATATTTGTATTTGCTAGTATAAATAAAGATAAGATTAAGGCTATTTTATTCTTATACATATATATATATATATATATATATATATTAGTATTAATTTAATATAATCTAATTTCTTTATATTTAATAATATCTATTTTAATTTAATTATATTTTATATTTTACAGTCAGCTTTGTCTATTATTTTAATAAGACTTGATTGTTTAAGTTTTCTAAATTTCTTTTGTAAATTCATATTTTTAACTTTAATTTATAAAATATAGATTATAAAACTTAACTATAATAATATTATTATAAATCACACACAAAAAGAAGTAATAAAAATCTTATTTTAAAAAAAAAACTTAATTGAATATATGAGTTTAAAGTATCATATATTTTTTAAAAAATATATAAAAATATAAAATAATATAACATATGCAATTAATTTAATATGGGTATAGAATTTTTATAAAAAAATCACTAAGTTATAAATATAATAGTACAAACTTTAGTAGTTTTGATAATTATAATTGATTTTTTTAAATTATTTCAAACCAAATATTTTAAGTATCAATATATATCCAATAACACCTTGAATTTAGCAACTAATTTGTTTGAGTAGATTCTATAATTCTATAATTCTACAACTTTTTTTATAGATATAGTATTAAAAAATTTATAATTTAATTTATAAAAAATATGTGTATATTCTATAAATTTTTAACAATATTCAATTATTTATTATTTAAATATAACAATCTAAGAATCAACTAAATCAATAGTTCAAATAAATTGGTTGAAGGAAAAATTATGTATCTATTGCAAATATCTTGGCATTAGATTATTCTTTACATTAAAAGAAAATTGTTGGTTGAACTTAGAATTAATAAGTAATTTATTAGGAAACTTGTAACTAATTTGTATTTGAAATCATAAGTACTTTGGTATATTTATTTTAATATATATATATATATATATATATATATATATATATATTTAGACTTATATTTAATTTTTTTTTATTTATAATAATTATTCAAATTTATAAATTCAATCTTAAGAATTATTTTGTAAAACAAATTTATACGAAATTATCTATTATGACTTTTACAAGTAAAAAAATAAAAAAATAAAAAAAATTATAAAAATTAATTAATTTAATATAATTTATAATTAAATTTTTATTTAATAGAAATTCAAATCAATAATAAATTAAAATTACTTTAATATATATATATCAATTGATATTTATTTAATAAAAAATCAATTGATATATACTTTAAGAATAAATACTTGTTAAAAAATCTTGTTGATAAAAACTAACTCTTTTTTTTAATTTGTTTAAATTAGATATATTTTTATATTTTTATATTTAAATAATTATTGAAAAAAATTAAAAATATGATATCAATTTTTTATCCTATCTTATTCTTTAGGTATATATTTTTATTCTTTTTGCATTATTTACTAATTTATTGTAGATTTTTTAGCAGTAGCTAATGTATTAAAGATTTGTACTTTAATTTATTGATTTTTTTAACACTATTCCATTAAAATTATTTAGATTATATATATATATATATATATATATATATATATATATATTTGTAAATATTCTTTGAATAAAATAAAAATTGTGTGTACATGATAAATTTTTATATTTTAAATCTTTTTGTGAATGATATAGCTATTTTTAAAAAAATTAAAAATAACTAATTTTTTCAAAATAAAAAACAGTATATTTTTGTATTTATACAACTTTTTTATTTTTATTAATTACATCCTACTATGTTAAGAAGTTATACTTGTCTATTGAGTTATAAAAAATCAAGTCTATGCCTTGGTTTATATTTTTATTATTATCTAGCTGCAATAGTATATGACTTCAATTCCAAATACACTGCTTGCAATAAGTGTTACCACATGCCAAAAATACACAAATCACAAAGAAAAGAAAACAAAGAGTAACAAGAAAAAATATGCTAGGAGTTTTTTTTTTGTTAAGAGAACATAATTTGTGTTTGGAAATCAAATTTAATCAATTTATATGTCAAATATATATTATGATATATTTATTTTTTATAAATTATTTTTTGTGCTATAATAGACATAACATTTTTATCTACCAAAGACAAATCTATATTTAAGAATTTGTATATGTATGATATTACTTTTTAATTCATTTAAATCAATTTTTATAAAAAAACTTATTTGTTCAAATGCAACTTTTATGTATGATGTGCAAGAAAAAAAATTATTTGATAAACCTATTTAGAAAAAAATTATTTGGTAAACCTATTTAGAAAAAAATAATATATATATATATATATATATACATCAGTTTTAGTCCATAGTAATTTTTATTTTTATAAAAAAATTAAAAACCAACAAAATAATATGGCAATATAAAGTTTCTTTTGCCAAAAAAGACTATTGATATTACCAATGGTGACATTACATGTTTAAAAATAAAATATCATTCTTTGTCAA
This sequence comes from Physcomitrellopsis africana, assembly GCA_036785485.1. Classification (NCBI taxonomy): domain Eukaryota; kingdom Viridiplantae; phylum Streptophyta; class Bryopsida; order Funariales; family Funariaceae; genus Physcomitrellopsis; species Physcomitrellopsis africana. The sequence continues at coordinate 22,637 of JAWRVF010001184.1, read as the reverse complement.
ATTATAAATTCATTTATTAAGATAAGTAAAATATAAAATATTTAGAATCATTAGATGCTATTTAAAAAATATTAAAAATATATAATTTATTATATATATTCTATGAAATAGTTGAAGTCATGCAAGTCAATAATAAAGATGATAAGCATCAAGAAGTCGAAGATGGAAAATTATAATCTTAAAAGAGAATGTGGATGAGTATAGTTAACCTTGTTTTAATTGCTTATACTTTTTCAGTTAAAAATGTGGTTATATTTATTGTTGTAGAAGGTTTTTCTAACAATATGTTGTTGGTTAAAATAAAAAAGTTTATCAGTTGCAGCTTTGTTAGTTTCAATAGAACCAACATACAATTTGTGACCATCAGTGTATTAAATAAATTTTAAGCTATTCACATGACACAACAATCATATATTTTTTTTAATTATTATGAAATAAACATTAATGGTTAATTTTTTTTATAAATTTATACACAAAATGATTTTATAATCTGAAAAAATTATTTTTATAAATTTGAATTATATGATTTGAGAATAGGTACCATATAAGTCTTGAGTGAAGTAACAAGAACAATCCTTGTGAATAGAAGAATGAATATATATACATATATATATATATATATATATATAAAGGGTGTTACTAATGCTACCACAGTTTTTGCTATTGCCACCACAATCTGCCATCTACCACATGCCACCATAGTTTTTGCTATTGCCACCACAACCTACCACCTACTTGACATATTTCTTTAGTTTTTTTTATTCCAATAACTTTTTTTGTTAATATATCTAATTTTTTTTTTCAAATTATATAGAAAATAAATTTAATTTTAATAAAAGTTTATTTGATTAAGTTATCATGGCAATAGCAAAAACAAAGGTGGCATTAACAACACCCTATATATATGTATATATATATATATATATATAATCTTTGTTGTTATTAGTTGCATATTGGTATTGTATTTTTCCTTCTTGATTGTTTGAATTTTGTAATTAAAATTCATGTATGGCATACAATTCAAGAAAAGTAATAGCACTTGCAAGGCATTAAATATAAACTTTGACAAGAGAATTTTTATTAACTAACTGCAATTACTATTGCAATTATTTAAAAAAATGAATAATAATATTTTTTGAGCATAGGATGAACGATGAGACAGTATCCAAAAGGGGAGAATGTTTTCTCCCGTCCCTTAATCTAGCTTGTTTACAAAGAACGAATGCGAATTCGTTGTGGGGTGGCTCCAATAGGATGACGTGGCATACCACGTGAGCACGGAAACAAGTCGTCAGGTCAGCAGCGTTGATGAACGTAGAACCGGTATAATTAGTTTCATGCCGTTGACAACCTTCAAGGCCAAAGTGGTATATGGCCGTTCCAGCCTAATGGGCTCTAGATAAGTGCCAAACTGTCTAGCCCTCGCTCCCTCCAAAGTTGGTTCACACTGCCGCCACCAGGTCGCAAATCCATCAAGAAGGTACCGACCTCCCTTTCCTCTTGGGCTTTTGAACGTTGCCGTTCCCGCGGGTGACTCCCGCGCTCTTTTTACCCTTCGCTGCCACGTTACAACCGTATCATTCTGTAATGCCCCTCCTTCTCCCAGCAAAAGTTTCTCTAGAACCACGATGGTACCCGAATTGTACCCTGGTGTCTGTGACGGTACTCGGGATAACCCGATCAAGCCACCCCTGGGTATCAGAGTGGGCCGGGGAATAACTCCCATGGCTGCCACCAACAGGAGCCGTTTGCACTTCTACTCCTTCATAAGAGCCATTCGACTTCACCTACGTACATCAGTTGCAACCTACTTTTCTCCCCTTCGTCCTCCCTCCCTCCGGCTCGCAGCTCGCGACTGAATTGTTTGGATTTGTCGTTTTGAGATTGTCGGAGTTTAGCTTCTGAACTAAGGTTACGAGCAGCGTGATTGGCCCTAGCGTGTAGCATCTGTGAGGTTGGAGCCGATTGTGAAGCTGACCACACGGGATCCTTGTACAAGTTTTGAATCTAGTGATCGAAATCTGCTAGAGGGAGTGTGGTGCCCTGGTGTCGGGTTCTCACCATGTCTGCAGTAAACGTGACTAATGTTTCTGTACTGGACAACCCCAGCATGTTCACCAATCCCTTCCAGTTCGAAATTTCGTACGAATGTCTCGTCCCGCTGAAAGACGGTGAGTTCCCGGACATTTGAAAAGTTTCTTCCATACACGTAGTTTGTTTTGTTGATGGAGGAGTTATGCGGATGGCGCTTTCCAAGACTCATGAGGGATTATGCATCATCTAGTTCAGATCTGGAGTGGAAGTTGATTTACGTCGGTTCTGCTGAGGACGAAAAGTACGACCAAGTGTTAGAGAGCGTGCTGGTTGGCCCTGTCAACGTTGGCAACTACAGATTTGTCTTTCAGGTGTGCACAGTTAACTCACTTTCATCTATTCCTTCTGGCGAACCAGACTACCGTGGGTTGATTCTAATTGCCCTTCAATCTCCGTCAATATGCTTTTAAGTCTGTTTATCTGGGAATGGATATGCTCTTCGAATTATTGATTTTTTAAATAGTCACGAAAGCCTAATATATATCTATTTCTGCAGGCCGATCCCCCGCAGTTGTCCAGAATCCCAGAAGAAGACATTGTCGGAGTGACCGTGCTACTCTTGACTTGCTCCTACCAGGGGCAGGAGTTCATAAGGGCAGGATACTATGTGAATAACGACTATGTTGAGGAGTCACTGCGTCAGGAACCTCCAGCTAGTGTCATCATTGATAAGGTGCAGCGTAATATTCTAGCCGATAAACCTCGGGTTACGAAGTTTCCAATTGTCTATCAATCCTCAGAGCCAGTAATGGCTCCTGTAGAGCCTGACCTAGTTCATAGTGGATGCAGTTCCCTGCCTTCCGCTATGGATGTTTCAAGTGGATGCATGCCTCTGCCTCCCACCACGAATTCAATGATTAATTGTGGTATGAGGCCATTGCAAGAAGTCTGCTGAGTCTCATTCGAAGGCCACTCGAAAGACACCTGTACATTGACGAAGGTTTTACTCCTCAAACGGGGTTTTGTACACACAGGTCAGCATAGCCAATCCAACATGGTTGCCTAGGACTGGGGATGGTGGGATTGTCTCTCTATAGACTGGAGAAGTCCACCCATTCATCGATGTGGTAAATACTTTTAGGAATTCACTTCGCATTGAAATGGTCATCTTTGATAGGAAAGGGTAGTCTGAGAATATTTCCAAGCTTTAAACTCTGGAACAGAAGCATCACCAATGAAGCTGTGCCTCATAGCTTTTGATATCTTATTCATCGACATCGCTAGACCTTAGCAACAGTGATGCCACGATCGTATTCAGGAGTAGGATTTTTGGATTCGTGAGGTTCATAGATGTTGGGTGGAAGAATCTTAGTGGATCAGTCTCCGAACAATTGAATACATTTGAATGTTACTGCGACACAATATTCTGTACGTATTGGTCGACGCTGAAGTATTCTGCATGCATTTAACACCCTCTAACCTGTCACTCTCTACAGCACACCAGCACCAAGTGCGGCAGTGCCCTCTGCAGCTACTTGTGCTGTTACCATCTGCGCATGTTGATTTCAATTTGAATCTGCTAATACGGATCTTGTCACTCTTCCAACCTTCGTCTTGGCTTCTGTCACCGATTCTGCCTTCAACAGTCTGATACCAACCCCAGCAGGGAACCTTTGCGGAAGCCATCACAAACCACATCTCACACCTATGCAAATAGCTGAGGAGTTGTGAAATCCCTCTATCCCCCACACAACTATTCTGTACAACATTATAGGCTGTCTTCTACAATCACCTGCATCAGCACATATTACTCCACTCATCAACTGCAAAGTTTTCGTACATCGACATCTGTGAAATCTGCTCGTGGTTGACCCACAGAATTCTGCCAATCTCGCGCTATACCTGTTCTTTGCAGTTGGCTTTTTTCGATTTGGACTTTAGGGTGTACATAGCCCATGCCGAGCTATGCAACGTTCCTGCCGATTCAATGATGGTGCCCAGAAGGGCAATTCCAGATTCTTCTCCTGCAGAAGACATCTCTCTTCGAAATGGGGTGCCTGCCCAGAATCGCGCACAGCCCTACAATTGTGAAAATATTGAAAGTGCAAGAGGTAGACCAATCGGATGATGTCCTAAATTCAGAAATTCTGCTTGACCTAGACGTCGACAACAGTGAAAGGATTTCCATACGGACGTCTTCTTCTCAACAAATTCATTGATTAAGTGTAATATTGATGTAACGCAATAACAGTGACGCCCGATCACCCCTTCAGTTCGTCGTCATGTGAATATCAAATCCAACTCTGCGAAGATGATTTCCAAAGCACATGAAAAGAATCCGAGTAGGCGAGGTCATTAACAAGGTTGGTCGAATATTAGCTCTGAACAGGAAGACCGCAGAGGCTCCCGTAGTAGGAAGTGCACATGAAGCATACTTCACAGTAGATTTAGAAGTGACGGAAGACACAAGAGTGCAGTTCCAGAAGGTGTTGAGGAAGTGATCGTCGCTGCGGCTGTACTCACAGCTCCGCCCAGATGGTTGGAGAACAGCATTAGAGCTGATGGGTAATCAGGGTGGTCCAGTGAAGGAACAGTTCAGCTCTGAGGCAGCACCGAAAGGTCACTTCATTCCATTCCATTCCAGTCCCCGCACGGAACGGCAACCCTGAGCTGTGAATCTACATCCTGTGCTAGCCCCGGTGTGCTGCGGGTTGAATGGATCTCATCGGGAGAGAGAGAGAGAGAGCGAGCGATGGCTGATGCTCAGGGTGGTGGTGACCAGAGTCGGCAGTCATGGACGACGATGAATGCAGGCGGCGGACTGCTGATTACCCGCGCCAATGGGGCGTCCAATGACGTCATCCAGTTCTCGGCACAGTCGCCCTTCCCTGGGCGGGAATGCCTTGGAGACTCCGCGGATCACGTAGGAGTTTGGATCCTTCACTTGTTTATTTATCTCAATGTTGGATTTCACAAATGAAAGATTTTAAGAATTTATCTACTCTTTTTCACATTTTTCAGTACATATAGTTTCAGAGTATCCGCTATTTATTTCACAAACATTGTGTCACATCTCAGTTTACAGCTAGCTTACATTATAATTTTTGTGTTTATAATTCTAAAATATACATTTTGATTGTTCTTTTTTTGGAATTTCAAATTATCACAATTCACAAGCAGTACGTTTTCATTCTTTCATCAGCACAGTAAGATATATGTGTGTGTATGTGTGTTTAAATTGTGACAAGTTGATACTCAATAACTTCCCTCTCCCCTTTTTTGAAACTCTTGAAAAAATAAGATAACGTCTATTCATATATATATATATATATATATATATATATAGTATACTTCCTACAACAATCTTTTACTTCTTCTTTTTCTTCATATGATCAGAATTCTAAATTTGAGTATTTAAGTCTCTAAATCATAAAATGACTACATCATACTCATTAACTATTATACAAATGTTAATAAAATGCTCATTAGATTGGCTTTATTTTTGTATTGAAAAATATTATGAAAAATTTGTACCTCTATAAAAAATTGGCACTCTTACAAGAGTAATTCTTATATATTCTTCCAAGCCAATATTACTGAAAATAGAGTACACTCTTTAAAATATATTCTAAGATGAGATGGTTGACAGTACAGGCTTGCTTTACTGTCAATTAGGACTAATCACATCTTTTTTTAGTTAACCTGTTTTTTTAGAACTGTTTTTATTACTTTATCCTTCTATCTTCTCTTAATATGCATTTTCTCAAAAGAGATGCATAAAAAAGCATCTCGGAAGAAAAAGGTATTCTATTGATACTAATAAGTGAAACTATAACACCATATAAATTTAATTAACCATCATAAGTTTTTTCACACAAAGAAAGTGAATGTGTCACAAAACATTATAGCCAATTTAAAAATAGGAAACTACAACTCCAACATAATAAACGGATGATCTTGTAACAACTCCACGTATTGAAATACAACAAATTAAATCAGTATTGAAAACCTCCGTTCTAGAATTTCTAAAGTCATGCAATGTACACATTGCATTATAACATGTATAACTAAAAAGAGAAAATTTCCATTAATATTCTTAAAAAAAAGTAATTTAAAAGCTAAAACACACGAAAGATTGTTACGAGAATCAAACTACCACTATCCATTTTTAGATTGAAAATTCAACCGTAGAGGACAACATAGCAAAATCATCTCTCAAAGAACACTCTGTGCAATAACTTTTGTCTCATCGACTCATGAACACTTTCAAGAAATTTTAATGCAAGAGGACCCACCGAAAGGTCCACGTAAGAAGACAGGGTGGACATTCCATCCATGCTGGAGAGGGGACGAGAGGGAGGTTGTCGTGGAAGAGCGCCACCAGGCCAGGACCGCCTCAGTGGGACTTTAAACCAGGCGAGAGAAGGACAAAGGGAGAGAGAAAGAGGGACAGACTTTGAACAGACGACGAGGAGACCTTGAACGGGAGTCGGGGACTTCTCTTCCGTGGTAGTCTTGGCTTCCCTCCCCTTCCTTCATCGCCTTCGGTTTTCATGACTGTGGATCATACAGACCTTGCGATGCTTTCAAACCCTAGCCAAACCCCACCACCATCGCCATCTCTCCCTCCCACCAAATCTGCCATTGAAGTCGCCCGCGCCTTGCTGCTGCTGCTGCTTCTTCCGCCCTTGTACCAGCGCATTTCCAACGCCCGCTACCCCTGCTTTTTGTCGCCACCAAATTTCGCCACGTTCGCCAACTCCACCATTACCACCGAGTGCATCCATTCGCCTCTTCCAGGTACGCTATTCGTAATTCCCCCCTCTGCTGTCGCGTTCTAGGGTTCTGAGCTTCCGCTGTCGTGGTGGCCATGCTGGGATGGCGCTGGCCGTCGCTGTTCCAGCTCCTGATCGTCAATTTGCGATCCGATTAGCGGGGGACGCGCTGATTCCGTCCACCGAGAGGGCTGGTCGCAGTGGTCCGGGTTCCCTCCTGGTGGTGTGTGCGCTGCTGAAGTCCCGTGGAAAACACTGCGAGGCAGCGCGATGAGATGTTCTTGTCGAGCTAGCATGTCAAGTTGATGGTAGACCATGGAAATCACTCGCTGCCCGGATTCCGTTGCCCCTGGCGATGGTCGTGGTATTGTTCTGGACAACGATTGCATAGTGGCGGGGTTTTAAACATCGCCGGTCGTATGGTGCATGGTAGGAAGGTAGTAGGCATTCTGCGAGGCCGTAGGGCTGGATTGACACATTCATGTCATCTGCGCATGAATTGTCTGTGTCGATTTTGGAGTAGGAGATGCCGGGTCGTTCTAGCATGGACGAGGACGGCGATGGCGATTGAATCCTGCGCTTTAAGAGCGAAGGGCGAGAGAGTTCGGCATAGTGTGCATGCTGAGTGCCCTCGCCCCCTTGCATGTAACCTAATCCGATGTGGAGGGCGTGTCGGGGTGCTGTGCAGAGAATTGAGCCGTGGGGGATGGAAGGCGATGCCAAATGGTTCTTCTGCACACCTTAGATTGTAGGACAATCGGGCCGTGGCAAGCGTGATGAATGAGGGGATTCCAGCACGTAATGTGTGTCCGAGGTGGTGGAGTTAGACGGTGCGTCCCGGGTAGGGCTGGGAGCATGTGACATGGTTTGGAGGATCGAGCTGAAGGAGATGAGTTAAGGAAGTCGGTGGCACCGCTGTGGTGCCGTGTCGGAACGATGTCATCCATGCAGAGGCTGGATACAGTGAATTTGAGCAGTCCCGACGGGGGCCCGCACAGTGTCGGCGGAGGTGCACACCGGGGTTTCGGTGCGAGCTTGGACAAGTCTCATAGTTTTCGAGATGGTCACGAAGGTCGGGCATCGGGCGGAGGCGGGCCGTCTAGTTCGCACGGCGAGGCTCCGGCTCTGGCGAGCGTCCTGTTTCTGGAGAGCATAAGCTTGCCGAGTGCGAAGTCGAATGCACAAGCGGAGCTGCGACGGGCGATGAACGCTGCGAGCGGTCAACAGGGCGATGACCCGAGTCTGGGAGGGTTGCAATCGAAGGCGCTGGAGAGCTGCAGCGGGGAAGAGATCAAGCGGATGAGGGTCGGGCTGACGGAGGGCGCGTCGCGGGCGAGGTAAGTGGCGGGACGATTGGTGGTCGGGGGTGCGTGGAGAGGTGGGGAGTGGCAGGGCTGAGTGACGAGGGAGCGTGGTTGTGTTGGGGATGGGGGATTTTGGTAGCAACAGGGGTAGCATGTGTGGTGAATGGGAGCATGCGGTGGATGGGTGTCGTAGGTGAGGACTTTGTAGCTGTATTGTCGGCAGTGTTTTGAACGTCTGCGGTGGTGTGAACTGATAGGGAACGAGTGCGGCACCTGTCGGAGGGGGTGATCAAGCTGGATAGGTTCCTGTATGCAATGCAGTCTCGGAAGCGAAGCAGACCGGAGTCTGGTGGACATGACAAGGGGGGACATGCGGGTGGAGGTCAGAGAGGGGCCTTGTCTGGGCATGTGGCGAAAGGAGGAGGTCGCAGCGCTTCTAGCAGCGGTGAGATGTCGAGGATGGTGAAGGGAGGAGGGGAGAAGAGTAAGAGCGGGATGGTCAACAAGCGAATGCGGACTTCGTTGGCAGACGCACGGGTATGGTCACAAGACCGTGAGTTGTGGGTTGCGGTTATGGAACGGGGTTGGTGGAGTGTTTGGCGTGCAAGCGCATTGTGATGTTTTAGGACGTTGGTCCATGGAAAGTAGAGAGTCCTTGAGGAGGACGGTGTGGGTGGTGGTGGTGAGGACCACGCTTGCTTCTTGGATCACTGGCGAAGTCACAGAGTCAGGGGGCGGGGGGACAGTGTGCGGCGCCGGCGCTGCGTACTCGCCGACCTGTGGCTTGGCGCATTCGGCGTGTGGAGATCCGGACGCGGCAATGTTTGAAACCGGCGTAATGAGTGCTGTTTGAAGGGGAGGCATTGAGAGAACCGCACGCGAATGTGGTGTGGTGTGACGTCGTATGCCGGGGGCGGTTGGGTGGGCGAGGGTTGTGAGCGTGCGTGCGTGCGTGTGGTGGTGTTCCTGACGGTGTGGTGTGGGGGTTGTGATGCAGCCTGAGGGGCGACCGAGCAATCTGAGCGTGCAGCGGTCTTCCGGGGTGCAAGAAAGAGAGCGGGGGAGCCCGAGGCCGAGCAGCTTTTTGAGCTCTCCGGTGGAAGAGAAGGAGAGAGCAGGTGGAGGAGGTGGCGGGGGCTACGAGAAGACAAAGATGAAAGGACGACGGTCGGCCACCATAAAGGCGGAGGCAGCGGTGGTGAGCGTGGCGAACGGTGGCACGGACGTGGAGCGGGAGCAGAAGAGGAGCGTTCAACATCACAGAGGCGGTGTGGACGGACGGGCGCGTCCGAGCGAGGGCCATGGTTACAGGTAGGCGGTGTTGCGTTGGAGGGAAATGCGTGTGGTCATGAATGGGAAGGGTGTGTGCAAGCGGTGGAAGCGTATGTTGGTGGCGTGAAGCATCCAGGAGCGGGAATGTGGGTGGGCGAAGAGGATGGTGCGTGTTGCGGTGAGAGTGTGTAGTTGTGGGGATGGTGTGTGGAGAAGTGTCGGACGGGGTGGATGAGGGAGCGTGGTGCTTGCATGTTGTCGCGAAAGGTGAAGGAGGGGTTGCGGCACATGGGTTGGAGGATGCGTGGATTGTTGCGATGTTGTGGAGGGGAGGTGTGGTAGATGTTCACGTGGGTGACGGGGAGGTGGGGTTGGTCTGTGTGTTGGGCAGGTCGGCACCGTCGGGACCTGTGCACGGCACATTGTCTGTGCAGAAAGCGGAAGCGATCGTGCATGCGAACGGGGGAGGCATGCGAGGAGGTGGGAAGGCGGAGGCGGATGGATCAGTGCATGGCGGGGGGAGAGTGGAGCGGTCGGTTGTGGCGGAGCGGGAGCGTGCGAACGTGAAGGCCGGAGCCACGTACGTGATGTGCAGTGGGGGTTGGTTGCGGAGGGAGTGTTGGGGATTGGGAGGTGTAGGAAGGAGTGGCGTGAGTTGCGAATTGTGGGGATGGTAGTGCGGCGGGTGGGTAGTGCGAGGTTTCGATGCGAGGCGAGTGGTTGTTTGCTGGTGCGGATGGTTGAATGCGGTTGAGACGTGGTGTGGCAGGGCGGTGGGTCGAGAGGAAGCGCGCGTTGCAGGTCCGGGCATGATGCCTAAGGCGAAACGGTCGAATCTGGTATCGGGGAGCAACCAGTCCGGGCACGCGAGTCGGGGGTCATCGTTCGCAGATGTTCGGGAGAAGCCGACGGCGATGGCGAATCCAGCGAAGGAGCAGGCGGCGTCCGGCCCCGTGAACCGGAAGAGGCCAGCACCGTCGCGGTCGTCGTCGCCGCCGGTGGCGTCGTGGGGGAGCTCTCGACCTCAGACGATGGCACGGGCAAGGCGAGTGAACCTGAATCCGCCCGTGAGCATCTCCGTTCCAGAGAAGGAGGAGGAGAACGGGGGCGTGGATGCGGGCGGTGGGGCGAGGGATGGTAGCGCGTCGGGTGGGACTCCGGGCGCGAGGTCGACCCCTTCGGGCGCAGGCGGGGTATTGAGCGTGACGAAGCGAGCAGTGGGTGGGCAGTTGGTTGGTCCGAGCAAGGCGCAGGCGGAGCGGGGGTCGGTTTCGTTGGGAGCGGAGGAGTCGGTGGAGGAGGTGGCGAAGAGCAGGGAGAGGAGTCGGAAGGGAGAAGAGGAGGATGGGGAGCGGAAAGGGAGCGGGGGGAAGGAAAAGTCGGGGAGCGTGGTGGCGTCGATGAAGAAGGAGGCGGCGTTAGCAGCGGAGGAGAGCGGAGGCGGGGACGGGGTGAGACGGCAAGGTCGAACAGGGAGGGGGACCGTGACGCCGCGGGCGGCGGCGGTGAGCTCTCGGGTGGAGAAGGTGGAGATGTCGGCAGGGAACGCAAAGCCGACGAGGAGTGGAAGGGCTGCGGTGGAGACGAAGCTGGGCGGGTACGTGCGCGGGTTGTGGGAGGCGGTATGGTGGGGTTGTCTGGGCATGTGTGTGGGAGTTGGATGGGTGGGAGTAGAATGTGGGGATTGTGGTGCGGAGGGTGCGGTTGATGAGAGGAGGCAGGATGTGTGGTGGAGTGCAGTTACGGGGGGATGGGGTTCGGGCTGGGGTTGATTCGGGGCATTGATTGGTTTGTGGAGGCGTGATGGAAGAATGGGTGGGTTGGTGTGTGCAGGGGCGGGCGTCCAGTCACCAAGAAGGGCAGTGGTGATCGGAAAGCTTCCAGCAGGCCTCGGCGGGTACTTGGGAACAGCGGAGGCGAGATGACAGGTGTGGTGTGAAGGTTGTGTGGAATGGGTAGTTGTGGTTGTGAGATGAATGGAGTCGGTGTGCAATGCGAGCGGTGTGCTGAGTTGCGTGTATGTTGTTGAGCAGAGGAGGAGGATGACCATGAGCAGCTTTTGAGAGCGGTTCAGCAAGCTGTGGAGCTGAGTGGTAAGAGTTTGTTTGCGCGGAAGGCGTGGTTCTTATGGGGTGGCATGGACGGTCGGGGTGAGGGGTTGTTGGAGTGGTGGATCAGCTGAGGGGCAGGTGATCGGAAGGGAAGGCGGGGTGATTTATTGTCGTGGGGGGTGTGCGGAAGTGGGTGGTTGCTGTTGTGGCTTGCGGGATGTTGGCATCCGCGCACTTGAAGCGGGGGTTGCTTATGTTTGATATGGAGAGTTAATGTGGAGGATTGTCCTGGGACGCCATGGTTATCGCTCATGTTGTTGGTGTGTATTTGCAGCATCAGCGTGCCCGAATAGTTTTTGGAGAGAAGTAGAGCCGTACTTCTCTTATGTTACCTCGGACGACCTATCTTTTCTGCAGAGACGGGTGAGTGGTGAAGCGATTGTGTGGGTATGTTTGTGCTGGTCTCTTGTGGTGGTGGTGGTGGTGGTGGTGTGAAGGCGGCGTGTTAAGGTTGTGGGCGTGAAGCAGGAGTGCGGTGAGAAGTGCATGTTTGGTTGGACGTGGGGTCGACGGTGGGATGTAGAGCGCAAGAGATGTGATGGTTTGTTGCGTGAGGAGAGGTAGTTCAGTTGGAGAGGGATCGGGCGTGTTTGCTGTGTTGTGGCGGGGGCGGAGGTGATGTAGGTGTGCGCGAAGAGGGTGGTGCACGGGCGTCTAGAGTGTTGAGTAACATGTTGTGGGAGTGTGTAGATTGCCATGGCGGGTGAATGCAACAGCAATTCGCAAGGTCAGAGCTTGGACGCAGCAGTGGAAGCAGCAGGGGGTGGTGACAGGGGGCTGGGCGGCGACGATGCGAAGGAGGCGAAGAAGTCGAAAGAGCAGGGGGCGAAGGAGAGGAAGTTGAGGAGGGGCAGGAGCGGGGGGTGGTATGACAAAGTTTTCCCGCTATCACAGCGGCTGCTGTCTGCGTTGATCTGCGAGAGGGAGGACGGCGAGAGCGAGAGGGTTGGTGAGGAGGGCGTGGTAGAGCGGGACTCGGATTCTCCTCGGCCTCCGAGTACGCACAGCGAGATGGACTACGACAGGAGGGATGCGGAGGGCGAGTCGGACGTAGAGAACGCGAAACCTGATTCCGAGCGCAGGAGCGCAGGAGCAAGAGCGGGAGGGTACAGCGAAGGGTCTCCCATGTCTGGTGGGCAAGGGTGTCGGGCGTGGGATGAATATCAAGGTTGGCTACTAGCTTTGGCGGGGATGGAGATGGTGGGGGGGGGGGTGGTGTATGGTGGAGAAGGTGGTGTATTGCAGTGTGGTGTTGAGTGGTGTGCATGTGAAGTGAGGCAGGAATGGGTGCGTGAAAGGGTGTCCGATGCGGTTTGGTAGGCGTGGTCGTGGAGGCGTGGATGTTGTGGACGCGGGTGGGTATGGTTTGGAAGCGTAGTGACGGTATGTTGGACGTTGGTTGCGTGACAGATGGGGAGGATATCGTTGTTGGGAGCGATGGGCACGGAGCAGCAGGCGCAGATTGGGGCAGCGGCGTGGTAGTGAGCGGCGGGGATGATGAGGACGACGACGCAGGGTGTGGGAGGCAGGCGGAGAACGGGTGGATGGATTGGGAAGAGCAGTATGGAAGGATGAGCCTGGACGACAGATTAGCGGTGGAGTTGAGGAGCATCGGGCTGGAACCTGCGCAAGTGGTGAGCGGAGAACGCAGGATTTGAGATGATGTGGTGTGTTGAGTGGGTGTGATGTTTAGGAGGGGGTTGGTGAGAGTGCGGGGATTGAGGTGGTGCGAGCAGAGAGCGGTGGTAGTCGGGGAGCGTGAAGGCAGATTTGTGTTGTTTGGGAGTGCGGGGTGTGCGAAGCGTCGGAGTAGGGAGGACTGAGGATCGATGTGGTTGGGTGTATGTGGTTTGTGCAGCAGGCGGAGCAGGATGAGGCGGAGGAGGACGACATCGGGGATGAGTTGAGGGGGCTGCAGATCGAGCTTGCGGAGCAGGTAAGATGCGTTGGATGTAGAGAGGGCGTGGGAGGAACGGTGAAGAAGTGGGGGATTGGTTACGTTGGGTGCAGTGGAGCTGAGACAAGCGCGGTTTTGTGTTGCGCAGGTTTCGAGCAACAAGGAGCGGTTGTGCAGGCTTGAGAGTGCGGTGATGAGAAGCAGGGTGGGGGAGGAAAGGTAGGGTGGAAGAGACGGTTGTGAAATTGCAGCGACGTGGATTGGTGTTTGGCAAGAGTGGTGGTGGTTTGTGGCATGTATGGCGTTGTTGGGCTGAGATGTGTAGTGAGGAGAACGGTGTGTGAAACATGGGCGAGGAGGGTATTGAAGAGCGGGGATGGTGTGGTTGGACTGTTGTTTTGCAGAGCGCGCGAGAAGCTTGCGATGGACAAGCTCGTGGAGTTGGCGTATAAAAAGAAGACGGTACGTGTGTGAAACGTGGTCATTGAGGTGGTGCACATGGGAGGTTGTGTAGATGTGAGCGGGGGTGGGTGCGGGGGGCTGTCGTAGAAGTGGAGGTGTAGTGGGTACAGTGGTGGGAGTATGAGGCAAGGGCAGTTGGCATTGGGACGATTTGGGACGCCGAGTGGTGTTTCAGAGGGAGGTGGAAAGGCGGACCGAGACAGGGAAAGAGTGCAATGGTTGACGACGTGGGTGGATTTTGGATTGCAGGGTGGGCGATCCAGTAAGGGAGGCGGTGTGAAAGGAGCAAGAGCGGTCGCACTTGCGTTTGCTAAGCGGGTCCTTACAAGGGTCCACAACTTCGAGAGTGGTGAGAGCTGTATAACGGACCCCGCGTTGCGTGAGCGTCTGTTATGCATTGCTCCGAGTGGCGCGGAAGGCACCGTTGACGGTGGCATGGATGCATTGAAGGATGGCGGTGGCGGGGCAGGAAGTGGCGGAAGGATGGCGTCACCAAGGGGTGCAGGTTGGTTAGCATGGCGATGTGGAGATGCCGTGGCAGTGGGGGTTGTTTTGTATTTTGTTTTGGTTTGTTGTGTGTGGTGACGTGAATGTTTTTGTGTGTGGTGAAGAAGTGGGTTTGTACTGGAGTGGAGGAGAATGGTTCGGGGCATTGGCAGTAGGCTGATTGGATGTGCAGGAGGGGATAGCGGCGTGCGTTGTTGCACGCGTTGGGCGTGAGTGGGGTGGAATGGGTTTGTGGAGGCAGCTTGGTGGTGGTTGGTGAGGGCGTGTGGGGTGTGGAGGTCAGAGTAGAGCGTTGAGGGATGATTGCTGATGGTAGCGTGTGGTGGGTGACGGGGTGCAGAGGCGGAGAGGGGGTCTTTGGACGGGCAGGGTGGTGGCGTGGATTTCGGGCAGCAGAAAGAGGGGGTGTGGATGGGTCGGGCCAGGGAACGAGAGGCGTTCCTGGAAGACGGGTCTGGATATGCATGCACTCGGGATGTGAATACGCTGAGCTTGAATGGGTTGGGGGGTATCAAGGGCAAACGGAGCGAACGGGAGAGGGATGGAAAGGTGAAGGAAGCAGGCGCAGGAGGGAGGTCGGGGCACAGCAATGCGAAGGGGGAGCGGAAGACGAAGACGAAGCCGAGGCAGAAGACGGGACCGCTGTTGAAGTCTGTGCATGGGCTGGTGGCGAAGGCGGCGGAGCAGCAGCCTGGCAAAGGCAGGTTGTTGAACGAGGGCCGCGTGGGGGCAACGGAGAGGCACGCAATGAGGAGCGAGGAAGTGATGCCGAGTCTGGGAGCGTTGCAGGAAGCGGTGGTGGAGGGCGACGGACAGATCGATCTGTCGGCGATACCTCTGCCCGGAATGGAGGAGATGAGCATGGGTCAAGCAGACATGGGGTCGTGGCTGGACTTCGACTTGGAGGACCCGTTGCAACAGACGGACGACTTCCTGATGGGGTTGGACGTTCCGATGGACGACTTGTCGGGGCTGCAGATGATGATGTGAGGGGAGCGTGGTGGGGTTGTCGGGGTGGGCGATTTGTGATTATGAAGGACATGGTCCTTATTGTACATTGAAAGTTGGCCTCGAGGAGGCCTTGAAACGGGTACGAATCCCCGGATGGTGGGGAAAAGGTATGCTGTTTTGGAGGGCGAGGTTTGAGGTCGAATAAGGGCAGTGGTGGAATGCCACGATGCATGTACGTTTACAGGGTTGAGATTTAGGAAGTTTTTCAACAGAATTAGGGTCACAGTTGAAGGCGTGCCGTGCATCGGCCATGTTAGACAGCAGCTGTGCGACAGAGACCACTGATAGGAGACTACCATCTTGTACCAAAATTCCTTGAAGCATTTTAATTCTTTTAGTGAGACATGCGGCTTTCGTCGTTCATTCTATTTGCTCTCGATTGGATGATTTCCTTGGTTAGGATGGTGTGTACTTTGTTTGCTTTGAATCCTTATTTGCAAGTATGTTGCTTATCACTTAATTCGCATTTAGTTTTGGCGTTTATTCTGGATTTAGGTTGTGTTTTACCATTCTTAGTATCTTTATGGTGAATGTATCTGATGATGGCGGTATTATGGATTATTCAATGCTGGGGATGCATGTTTTTTGATATTGGTGTAGTGTCCGTGTTTGCATGTTGATGGGATTTTAGGAAACATTGAATGGAACAATGCTTTGATATCTTATGGTCCAAATTTCTTGGTACCATGAAATGGATTTTGCAGAGCTGGCTGTAACTTTTGGAATAATTGGGATTTATCTTCTTTTTATTTGCTCAACCAAAATTATACTTAATTGTTTTAACTTCTAATTAAATTCTTATTTTTATTTTTGTAATTAGAGTTTTTGTATTGGAATTTTTTTATTTTCTTCAATCTAAATAATAATAATAATAATAATATTTTTGTTGATTTTTTGTCAATATTTTATAGTTTGGTTGTTGGTTAAATCATTGATTGAATAGGTTGTAGCATTATGATTTTGGTGGTTATTGATTGTTGGATTAAAAATTTATTATTTATTTTTGTTGTAATTCTTAATTAATTAAGAAAAATATTAAATCAACCTACCTAAATCTTAAATTGATCTACCACAATAGCACCACTAACACTTGAATCCCTTTTTGCTACCATAAATAATGCAACCAATTACTAGCACCCCACTAGTAGGAGGACATCCAAAGTTTGCTTGAATTAACAAACATATCACTTAGGTTATAAAACCCTCTATTGTAAAGGAATCAAGATTGGCAAGGAGGAGCCTTGGGGCAATTTCAAACTACAAAGTCATATGGTGGATCAATTTAAGATTAAGGTGGGTCAATTCAATTTTCTTCTTAATCAATTGATTAATTAATATTATATTGCATGATATACCAAAATCACAAAGTAAAAGTATAATAAACTAATATATAAAATATTGATATAATAAATTAATATATAAAATATATTAAATTAATTATATAAATTAATATATAAAATATTAATAAATATTTAAAAAAGTTATACATATATTTTGCATTTAGAAAAACTTACCTACTTGAATAAAAATAAAATAAAATAAAATATACAAAAATATCAACATCAAATCTAAATTTGATATTCTAGTAGTTAAAAGTCATTATTCTACATCTATTATTTATTAAAAATTGGTATTAATTAAAAAATATAAGTAAAGTTTCAATGTGTTTTTTAAATTATAAAAGTTATTATAGCTTATAAATTATAAGACTGCATTAAAGATGTTTTAGCAAGACTAATGAGAAAAGATAAATTATATGTTTTGTAGATAATTGTAATTATTGTAAAGAAAAATTTTAAATTATTCAATTCAAAATAAGTTCATTAATTTTTATAAATAAATAAATGAATAAAAAGATAAAAAAAAATATTTTTTTATATTAATAATTTTAATATATATATATATATATATATAATCAAAATTTAAAAATTTGATTGATTTTTTAGTATTATTATGGATATAGGCCAACTATTTTAAAAAAACATCCCAATTAATAGTAGCATAAAAATAAAGGTTGTATTGCTAGATTTGCTAGTGGGCACTTAATTTTGTACTTGCACATTGTATATGTAATTAACAACTATAATAAGTAGTATAAGAAGAATAATGATGTTGCATATTAATAAATAGATGTTAGGTCCAAAAGTTAATTAAGTGAAGTAGGTATATATAATTTTATATAATTTAAAAATTTAGAAAGTTGTTATGTACAAAGTTATATTTTTACTAGATAGATATTTTAAAAACATAAGAAATTATAATTAAATAATTAGACTAAAGATAGGATGTATTTTACAAATAATTCTTTGGTTTTAAATATATGTTAAATACTATAAAAAATTTATTAAAGAAATATAAGTAGTAAAAAAATAAAAATATTTTTATAAACATTTATTTAATGCAAAGTTAAATTATTTGTATGACGTATCTTCTATCATAATTTTAATACTAGATTTGATGCTCTATTTATTATTGGTATCTAAAGTCATTTAATAAAAAATAAAAAATTCTTTCAAAATATGGTAAAAATTTATATGGTTTATTAAATTCTAAACTTTGAACATAGAGCTTAAAATACCATTTATTCACCTTCATGATATTTGATGACTGGTGCTTTTATATTTGAATAGTTTTGTCATTAAAATATGATAGATTAAAGAAAATTATTTAAAGATCTACTATTAATTATAAATAATTAATTCTTTATATATATATTTATATTTATTTATTTATTATGTTTATTTTTTTAATTTTAAAGATTTAACATGCATAGTGTCATAATTTATGGTAGATGATATAATTCAAAAATATTATGCCATTTAATAAAAATTATGTAGTATTTTTTTTATTAATTAACTAATTCAAATAAAAATATTTATATATTTCCTTAATTTATACGTTTGAATATATTAACCTATTTGAATTTCTAGTATAATTATATGTTTTTAAGAAGACTTTGTTTGGCTAAATGTAGTAGTATATTTATATATTCTTTATATTTTAAATAGTTAAAATAAAATTTAAAAAAAAAATAAAAAAAAAATAAAAAAAAAATATATATATATATATATATATATACTATAAAATATATAAATTTTGATAAAATATAATATATAGTATATTTTAAGATGTATCATATAAAATAAAAAGATAACTTTATTACATATATAAAAATGAATATGGTGTGAGTCTTTTATTAATATAATATCTTTGTTGCAAGAAAATATTTTAAAAAGTCTTATTTGAAGATGTGTAATAAAATGTGTATCAAGTTTTCATATTTAGTTTTAAAATTTATAATAAAAATTATAAATTACAACTAAATAAAAATTTTAGAACTAAATAAAAATTACACAACTAATTATAAAAGTTATATAATTTTGATTTATAAATCAAATTAGATGCCTTTAAAACTTAATAATAATTTTTTAGATTAAAACAAAATATGATAGTTTTAATATATAAATATATAGAATTATTTATGAATTATATTGAATATATTTAAAATTCAATAATTTTTAGTACATTTCTTTAAAAATCTTAATTTTTTTTACTTTTTAAAATTATTAAATTTTTGTTGTTGATTATTTGGGATTTTTTTGAATCATATCAGATATAAATTTGTAAGATGATTCTTTAGTTACTAGAATTGCAATGTCTTTTTATGTATACTAAGATACCAACAAAAATATTGAATCTTACCATTGTGCATTTAAGAAGTAATTAAGAAACTTTACAAAAATATCATAAAGAAGATGTATTAGTTGATTGTGGTATTTGATACTTTCTATTATCACATTTTACATGTATATTAATGATAAAAAATATAATAATATTTTTTCTACTAAGAAAGAACAAATCTTTTTGTAAAATTATTCTAAAATTATAATGTATTTGTAATAAAGATATATTTCAAAAATTGCTGGTTAAAAATTTAATAAGTAAACTTTAAAAAATTATTATTTTAAATTTCAAAACCTTCAAATTTTTAGATTAAAATTGATTTAAGTGTTTTGATTTCTAATCTTTTTATGGATCATGAATGTTGTTCTTATAAATATGCTACACAAGGCAATTTGTGCAAATACCAAATTAATGTCTTATATATAAAAAAATATCTTTATTAAATATTAAAAAATATACAATGATACTAAATCTAGAAGTTTAGAATTTATGATCATAGTTTTTATTTTAACAATCTTAAATTTATGATCATAGAATTTTAACAATCTTAAACTATGATCATAGTTAAAATAAAAACTATGATCATAAATTCTAAACTTTAAACAATTGTTAAAATTTAAACAATTTTAACAATCTTAAAGTCATTTTATCAAAAATTGCTAAAAACATTGTCTAAGCTTTTTGGATTGGATTTTTAATTTTATTTCAATATTTAATTATAATTTTATAAAGAATACATAATAGTAGAAAAAGAAACTAAGACTTTGAAATGGTGTAAATTTTGTTTACTTAGGTATGTTATTTGAATCCATACTTTATAAATATATATATATATATATATATATATATATATTATTTATATTAAATGGCTTAATAAATAATTTCATATTCATATAAACTATCAATCAACTTGATCTTGGTAAGATATGCACTTGATAGTAAATTATTAATATATATAATCCAATATTTTTAGAAATTATATAACAAATTTTAATAAAAATTACTTAATTCATAAAAGTATATATATATATATATATATATATATATAATAATAATAATAATAATAATAATAAAATTTTTATTAAAAATAGTAATTATAATAAAATTTAATACTAATTTTATACTTTATCTATTTAATTTAATTATATATAATTATATATATTTATATCTATTCATATATATATAAATATATATAGATATAAATATATGTATATATATATATATATATATATATATATACACACTAGTGAAAACATGTATCATTGAGTAAAAAAAGAAGCATAATAAAATATACAAATCTCTTATACAAAGCTCTTTTTACTATCTTTACCTTAACTTCTTAGATTTTATAGATTATCTCTTTCTAAATTAATATTATTTTATATCATTTTTTTTAAAGTTGGTTTTAATTATATGTAGTATTATAATTTTTTAGAAGACATATCAATTTATTCTTCTGTCTTAGAATCTCATCTATTTATTTTACTAATATAAAAAAGGAGCGGTTTCGAGTAGAAAGAATTCGCCTTGGAAAAACGCCGGGTTCCTAGCTGCTATTAGAACTAGCAGGGAATATGAGAGGAAGCCGTGCAAGTATCTTCTATACTTGCACAATATTTGTTCAAGCTTTCAAATTATACTTGTATTATGCTTGTATAAGACTTATACAATTATAAAGTATAAATCCTTGAATAATTCTTGTATAAATACTTATATAATACTTATATAAATACTTGTATAAATATTTGTATAAAATAGTGTATAATCCTTAATATAATACTTATATAAATACTTGTACAAATATTATATATAATACTTAAAGAATACTTGTATAAATACTTGATATAAATATAAGTATATATACTTATATAATAAGTATAAGCAAAGTATATCTATACTCAAATATACTTCAAAATACAACCACATATGAGGAATATAAGTTATACAACAAGCTGAAACTAAATAAATCACTAAAAATCCATCCAAAGTTCAAATTAAGCATAATTATAGCCTTTAATTAGCTAATAATCCATTGTAAAATATATCAAAATTTCACAAATAGGTGTCTTACTGTTAAAAAGTAATGGCAAAAAGAAATAGGCACTAAAATTTTCCAGCAAATGCAAAGGGCCCAAAGCTCCTCTTCACTTCAGCCTTTGTTGTGATTACTTCTCTTCTCCAAATTAGACATGCAGTAGCTTTTTAGAAAGCTCAATCCATCATCTAACTTGTTCTAAAATTTCGCATGCATGCCTCTCAAACTCCACATTTTATAACTAGTTGATTCTACTCTTTAAACCCTAGCAACAATTTGCCCTCTTGACACTTCACGGCTCATAAAACTTTCATAAAAGCTAAAAATGTATTGATTTTTGTTTTCATAAAAAGCTTATACAAGCTACTATAAGTTTCTTAAATTTCAAAAAGATTGAAGATATTTTCCGACTTGGGTGGTTGAACAAAGTCTTTGCCCTTCTTCATCGAGTGGCAGCAAACCCTTTCTCACTCTCAAGTTCACAACTTTTCTTCTCCAATTCCAAATGCTACAAGAGACATCTTGATAGAAAGCTAGCACAGTTTTCCAAATTCTCAATGAGTTTCACTAAGAAAAACTCGAATTCAAAATTGCAGTGGCAGATCAAAGTTTCTACCGTCACTTTTTGATAGCAGTAGACCTCACTCTACTAAAACAAGCATAACTTTTGTTTCACAACTTTAATACAAGCAAGTAAGTAGGTTCTAAAATCCTCACAACTCAAAGAACACATACTTTAATTTTCATTATAAACACTTTTATATCCTTGGAGCTATCTTTTTCCAAAGTTCACTGCTCAAAACTGCCAAATCCTAGGTCTAGCAAGAGAAGTATATCCCCCTTTCTTTCCATATCAATCTATGAGACGCCCACATGGGCAGCCAAATCCTATTGGATAGGCCCTATTCACCCCATGCTCTTCTTTTTTATCCCTCACAAGGTCCATTTTATCTCAAAAGTCAACAAGAAATATAAAACAACCTTTATCTTTCTTCTAATTATAAAAGAGTCTATTCTAGGATATAAGTAAAGTAGAAACAAAACAAATAGCTATCTTAATTCACTAACTAAGTGGCTATAATAAATCCTCTCCTTATAATATCTTCTAAAATAACCTCTAATACTCACAAATGTAATAACAATAGATACAAGATATATAATATTTTTTTACACTGCACGTAAATGCAATATGACAGTGGGTCATTGTTACGGATATAAGATTTATTCTAATAATTATCTAGTTAGTATGGATAGATAGAAGTAAGTAAAAGTAGGTTAATTTAATAATATCTCAAAGAGAAGCTTCCTAGAAGCTTTATAGACGCGGTTTCATCTTTATACATGTCTATAGGTGGTTGATAGGTTAGAAATTTGGCCAATAAGTTAGCTACTTGTTACACATGTTAGTAGCTTGTACCACAAGCTAAATATGTGGTGCACATATGAAAAACTTGTTTTGCAAGTTTAACACATATTTTACAAATTGGATACAAATTAGAAGTCTTACAGGACATCGCCATATAGCTCTTAGATAGATAGTATATA